>PVKN010011366.1:0-21742 GCA_004027915.1 Capromys pilorides | reverse complement strand
TAGTTCTCTTTTTTGGTTGTATCCTGTGGTCTTGATATTAGGGTAATGCTTATTTGCTGGAATGAATTTAAGAGTACTGCTTCCCTTTCAATGTCATTAATAAATTTGAGAAGTAACAGAACTATACCTGACTTAAATTTCTTATAAAATTAGTCAGTGAATCTATGAGGGACTGGGCTTTTAATTTTTTGGTAGGTTTTTAGTTACATGTTCAGTTTCATTGACTGATATTCGTGTATTTAGAATTTTTCATCTTCTGATTTAGCTTTGATAATTCATATGTGCCTAATAATCTGTCCTTTTTGCCATGCTTTCTATTTTATTAGAATATAAATTCTCAGGCTAGGGAGTTAACTCGATAGTCTAAGCACCTGCTTGGAAAGTGCAAGGATCAATCCCCAGTACAGCTGTGCTAGCCTGAAACCAGGCGTGGTGGCACACAACTGTAATCCCAGTGCTGGGAAGGCTGAGACAGGAGGATCACTATGAGTCTAAACTGTATAGTGAGACACTGTGTCAAATAAAAAGTAAATTATTAATAAATTTCAAGAAAAAAAAAAGGAATAGAGGTTCTCAAAGCAGGTATTGACAGTGTTCTGGATTTCTGCAGGATCTGTAATAATTTCACCCTTTTTATTCTTTATTTCATGGATTTGAGACTTTTCTTTCTCTTAATGGGTTAATATTGATCTTCAAGAAATATTACTTAATTCTTTAAAGAACCGAATCTTTAATTCATTAATTCTTTATATTGTTTTCTTAGTCTCTGTTGCATTAATTTCTGCTCTGATCTTTATAACTTCTTCCTTCATATGCACTTTGGGCTTGACACGCTCTACTTTTCCTAGAAGCTTGAGGATCAACATTAGGTTGTTTATTTGAGCTCACTATTTTCCTGACACAGCTATTGACTCACTATTTCTCTTGCAGGGTAGCTTTCATTTTGTCCCTTACGTTCCGATATATCATATTGGTAATATCCTTTAATGACAGAGGTTACCTAATTTATTTTTAATTTCATCTGTGACACATTTGTTGTCCAGGAGTGTGTTCTATAATGTCCTTGTGCTTATGTAGCTCTCATGGTTTCCTTTGTCATTGACTTCCACTTTCCTTGCACTATGTTATATATTGTGTCAGATAATTTCACTTCTTTTGTATCTACTTAAGCATGTGCTATGAACTACTATGTAGTCTACTATGGAGAACATTCCATATACAGCCGAGCAGAATGTATATTCTGATGTTGTGGATGGAATACTAGGAACACTCCATAGACATATACAAAGTCCATTTATTTAAACATCAGGCTCAGTTTTGAATTGTTTTGTTGAATTTTTTTGCCCCAGTAATCTATTTGTAACAATGTGGTATTAAGGTGCCCCCTTAAAAACTGTGTTAGTGTTTATTTCATTTTTATGTCTAGTAATACTTTTTATGCAGTTCGTGTGTTGGTATTTGAGGCATATGTATTTATGATTGCTATCTCTTGATCTTGGACTGTTTCCTTTACAAGGATGTAGTGACTATATTTCTTGCTTACTCTTGGTTTAAAACCCACTTTGTCTGCAAGTAGAATAGCTATCCCTGCTTTTGTCTGAGTTCCTTTCACATGACTGTTTTCCATCTTTTGACTTTCAGGCTATGATTTTTAAAAAAATTAAACTTGTTTCTTGTGTGCAGCATATTGATGGATCTTGCTTCTTGATCCATTCAGTCAATTTGTGTCTTTTTTTGTGCATGAATCAAGACCATAAACTTCGATGGTTATAATTTCTACATAATGATATCCCTGTCGTGTTAGTTTTCTATTGTTGGCTCCTCTACATTGCCTGCCTTGCCTGGTAGATTTATTCTGACATTATGTATGGTGCTTCATTTTTTTTTTTTTAATCTCTTTCTAAAATATCCTTCAGAACATTTTTAAGTGATAGTTTAGTGTTCATGAATTTCCTCAGATTTTTTTTTTTTTTTTTTTTTTGCCATGAAAATATCTTATGTCTTCCCCAATTTTGAAAGATAGTTTTGCTGGCAATTCAATCTGGGTTGGAGGTTGTTTTCTTTTGGGCTTGAGATAATTCACTACACGCTGACCTTGGTTTGAGTTTTTGTGTTGAGAAATCTGCTGTGATTCCAATATGTGTGCTTTCCTTTCTATGTGATTTGTTTCTTTTCTCTAATAGCGTGTAGCATTCTGTTCTGATGTTGAAGTGCTGAATGTTGACTATTGTATGCCAAGATATACATATGTTTTGATCAAGGATAAGTGTACTTCTACATGCCTCACTTAACTGTGTGTCAAATTCTTTTTCCATGCTTGGAAAGCTTGTTGCTGTAATTTCTGTGAACAGATTTTTTATGTCATTTGCATTATATACTTTTTCTTTGACTAATCAAGTATTATTTTTCTTCTTCATATCATCTATAGGCTGCTGTATGATCTCTTGTGGATCCTTGCCATTTGTAAAGAATATTTCTTTTCATGTTTGCTCACTACAACCCTGTATTCTACATTTGGCTCACTCTGCTGAATATACTTCTAATGGGATTTTTATTTTATTTTATTTTATTTTTGTCTTTTTGAGACAATACTTTTCAGGCTGACCTTGAGCTCACTTCTGTAGCCAAGGCTGGTCTCGAACTCACACCGATCCTCCTGCCTCAGCCTCCCAAGTGCTGGGATTACAGACATGCACCATCACACCTGGCTCTAATGGAATTTTTAACCACCTGAATATTTGCTTGAATCTGTTTCATGTGTTTCATTTCTTTCTTGTGTTGGCTTTTGACAATTTCCATAATTTTCCTAATATCTTCTTTTTTAAATGCATATCTTATTTAGTCACTGAACATGTCTTTCATCATGGTCACTATCCCTGTAGTTTCTTGAGAAAATATTTCTCGTTTTTTTTTTCCAGAGCCTTGTTCATCTTCTTTGTTACTTCCTGTTATGAATTCAGAAATTACAGATTGGTGGCTTTCAAATTTTTCCATTTCTTTGCCTCCTGTGCTTGACTTTGGTGAGCTAGAAATCTGACATTCTATTTTATTTAAGTATCTTCTCATTTTCTATTTTTATTTTTTGAGTGTAGTTCCTGGGTTGATTCTTGTAAATTGTTTTCGGGGTATAGCTATGTTGCTCATATTTAGAACCCTTAGAAAATAACTAGTAAGAAGTATCTTCCAAGTGTACTTGGCTTTTTAGTTTTGATTCTATCCCAAGATCTTACCCTTTTAAGAGTAAGATTTATTGAGGAGAAATTAATGTCTGCTTGCTCCAGCCCATGGGTTTTTTTGGTAGTGGCTTATAATACTTTTAAGGCCCTTAGGCAATATCAATCTTGGTGTACCAGAAAATACAACTGATTAAACAGTTACATCAGTTTGGCTAAATTGGAATAGTCAGCAATAACAATAGCATTCAACATGGTGTAGAAATTGTCAAAGTGTGATGATTATTAATTTTCCACCCTTAGCTGTGTCAACTAGATTTGTGGTTATACATAAAAATATACAATGAATTATAAAATTATTTGCAGCAAATAAGCAGTCAGTATTGTGATTTGTCCCTCAGGAGATAATATTTAAAAGAGAACAGAACAACAACAACATCAATGACAAACAAAAAGTAGAAACTGTGTTCATATTCCTCTCAGTTACTCTCCTCTTATTACTGGGACAAATCCCTGACACCCAAAATGAAGAAAGGACAGGTTTATCTAGCTCACAGTTAATGGAGGTTTCGGTCCATACTCAGCTGGCTCCAAGGCAGAAGGGCATATGGCAGAGGGCAACCTTTCATGGCGGTGGCAAAGAGCAAGAGAGCAGGGGAGGAGTAGCAGCAACAATGGCTACAGAGAGGAAGTCTGTCTATCTTACGTTACATTCAGGCTATCTATCCCAGGCTGGGTGCAGCAGTCACACCCATAATCCCAGCAGTACTCCAACCCATAATCCCAGCCTTGGGTCATGAATTAATCACAAAGTGTAGGACTGTGACTCAATGACTACATGAGGTTTTCAGGGGGCACAGATACCCACAAACCATAAAACTTATATAATAACAGGAACAATCAAGCAAACACAAGAAGGAAAAAGAATAAAAGAAAGAAACTAAAGTACACTTCGAGGCATGTCTGTGTTGTCATTGGTTGACAGCATGGGCAGGCAGAGTCCAGATCCGAGTTGATTTATTCCGTCAAGCCAATTGTAACTTCATGCATACCAGTGGATCATTCCAGAAGCCTGCACCTTTAGTTTCACTGATGTTCAGGATGGTTTCTGACTAGGAGGCTGGAACCAGATCTGTTCAGCGGGCAACATTCTGCGCGCCTCTGGCTGGCTCAAGCGTGGTTCCCTGACCTCCTGCTGGTTTCAGCCCCACAAGCTGAGCCTGGTAGCTGGCAGCCACCAGGTGGCGCTTGCATCTGTTCTGAATTTCAGCGCAGTTGGCCCATCTCCAAGATGGCTACAAGCCAATAGTCCTCTCCTGAGGACTCTCGAACCAGAGTAATTCATTAGCCACTGTAGCGCACTCTGTCCCCTGCTCTGTTCCACTGGTGTAATTTTCCTTGGATCCTCTGGGATCACCAGTAGTCACTGGGCACCTGTAGGTTCAATCTGCCTCTTCCGTGTAGTGTGCCCAGCCTCAGGGGGAAGGCGCCCTCTGTTCCCCCGTTCTTTGTTGAAGTTCACTGATTTGTTCTTCACGTGGGTTTCAGGTCTCACTTCAGATCCTTCCTTGCTCCCATGAACCCGTTTCCCTCCTTTGGTTTTCTCCACTTTCCTGTATTCCAGGGTCTGAATACCAAATATTGGGGAGGCTCCTACTCAGCTGCTTATCACTCTATTATCTCATGGAGGTCTTTGAGGGGTAGTTTGTGAATTGTAGTGTGTTGATTGGAAATAAGATTTTATCAGAAAACGAAATGCCTGCCAAATAGCTCAGCGGATTGAAGTGCCTGCAAGTAGGTGCGGGGGCTGGGGGTTTGATCACTGGGCTTGCAGTGCCAGCCCCACTCCCAGGGCACGTGGAGACAGCAACTGAAACTGGGCATGGTGGTGTGCACCTGCAATCCCAGCTTTTGGGAGGCTGTAAACAGGTGAATCACTATGAGTCTGATCTAGTAGCTAGACCCTGAAAATTCTCTAGACCCTTTCCAAAAAAAAAAAAAAAGAGAAAAGAAAAAGAGGAAAAAGGGTTGAATAGTAAAGTTTAGGTGGTTGGACTGCTTTTTTATGCTAAATCATTTGAAATTGAATTTGTTAGCCTTTGTCCTTTATTTTGTATTGAATGGATATTCTGATGTAAATAGATCTGAAGTAGTCTCAGCAAAAAGAAATTACTTTTAATGCATTATACCAGGACTATACAGTGAAGAACATAGTGAAGAAACAGCAGTATAATTTCCTTTAGTAATAGATTAAACAGCTTTTGCATATTATTTACCTATTTCCAAAATCCAGTGG
Source organism: Capromys pilorides (assembly GCA_004027915.1). Classification (NCBI taxonomy): domain Eukaryota; kingdom Metazoa; phylum Chordata; class Mammalia; order Rodentia; family Capromyidae; genus Capromys; species Capromys pilorides. The sequence goes on along the minus strand of PVKN010011366.1, from coordinate 16,273 downwards.
GCAAAGGATGATGGGTGATATGGATGTGCAGTGTCCTCAGTCAGAGAGAAAAGCCTAAAAAAAGCAAGTGAGCAGGTGATTTAAAAAAAAAATAAGTGTGCCAAATGTTACGACCGTGTGCTGTGCGGGGAACATACCAGGAACAAGAAGATGAAGAGAACTTCTTAGAGCAGAGGGCATCTGAGCTGCATTTCAAAGGCCCAGTGGCAATGAGTAAAGGAAGACGTGAAGGAAAAGATGTGATAAACAGAAGACCGTGGTAAAGACACGAAGTAAAGATGAAGATTTTAAAGAGTACGTGGGGCCACTGCTTGGATATACTTTGGGTTTTCCAGATGAGCTCTGTTCTTAATTTTCTTGTCTTATAAGAACAGTTACCCTTGTCAGATCACTCAGTGGTCCTGGTTTATAAAACAGCTCATGAGGCCTATGAGGTTCTCTACATTGTACTCTTTTGCTGGTCTTTACAGCAAACAATATTCTTTCTATATTTGCTTATTTCTTTTTAATAGTTTCTATTTCTTTATTTAATTATTTTGGTTTTTTTTTTATGTATTTGGTACAGAATCTAACTAGGCAGCTGAGACTCACAGTAATCCTCCTGCTTTCAGCCTCCCAGTGCTGGGATAACAGGTGTGTGCCACCATATCTGGTCTCTGGGGCTGGCTCAGCGCATCCAGGGGCCAGACCAGCATGGCATGTGGTCCCTGTGACTGCCTAAGCAGGTGCTAATCCGCTGAGCTATCTCACTGACCCGTGGTCTCCATTTCTCAACTACCTTCATGTCTTTTCGTTATATTCAGGTAGATTTTCTATCATGTTATTGAGCATAGCTGGAATAGCTGCTTGTGTTACAGCTTCAGTAACATCTGCATCATCTCAAGCTTGGCATTTTCTGTTAAGAATCTATCACATTTCATTTTTCTTATTTTAATGTTAATGGTGATAAATACAAAGCTGTGATTCCTAAATTGTGTTGACTGCAGGACTTGGTGTAAATCTTTGGAGAATGTTGAATTTTCTTTTTATCAGACTCAACCTAGAGAGACAGAAAATCCTTTGTTAGGGGCTGGAGGACTCTAACACATTACAGTGCTTGGTAAAGAGGAGGCACTCAATAATTGGATATTGATTAAAGGCTACAGATTGGGATCTGACTATAACCAGATGACATCTTAACTAGAAGAAGGCAAGAATCCATGAGTGGAGGGCTTTTATTTTCTTTCTTTCTTCAAGATAAACAATAGTAAATTTTATGTCCAACAAAATGTTGGGACAAATTTATCAGATAAGGCACTAGAGATCTAAATCTATATTTTCTCTTTTTATATAGGGTTTAATTGGTTCCGAGTGTACATAAACCTTTAACTATTGAAAAAGGTATAAATAATTTTTAACTCATTTTTTTTAGATATTGAGGAAAGGTATGAGAAACGAATGGTGGAGAGATGCACAAGGGCTTTTTTTCTTGGAAACCTAATCAAGCATGAGGGAACTGCATGCATCTTCTTAGATTCTATCAGTGTAATCTGAATATGGAGATAAAGGTGAGATCCTAAAATTCCAAAACAGATTCAGATGTATGTTTTGTCACTGAATATCTGTGTTCTCCACAGCTATTATGAATGGGAAGATGAATCATGTGTTTTATTTTGGAGGGGTTTCTAATACATAAAGAGAAGGAAAGGCATGTGAAAATTGGAAAAATACAAAAGGCTATCTAAGTCAGGAATTAATGAATCAAAAGTTTTCAATGAATTTATCAAGAGGGAAAATGTCCGTGATTTCTGTGGTCCTTGTAAAACTGGAATTCTCAAGAAGCTTGTCCTTAGTAGGTGTACATGGAGGAATAGCTCCACGTGGCTATAGTCCACGCTGCCTGGTCCATGGTGAGGGGCCAGAACTGCCATGGATCCTGCTTTACAGTGGGTCGTGTCTCTCCAATCCACTGCTGGGTTCACTTCTCCTCTTCATTTGTGTATTTGATATAATATGCTCACTCTCTGCCCTTCCCTCCCCCTCCTCATCTCTCTTCACTCTGCTCAACTAAATCATCTCATTGCTCGAGTTTTACTTTCTTTTGACTTAATGAAGTACACTGTGTTGCTCTGGTGTCATAAACAACACAATTAACATACTGTAGCAGATGTGGCAGGGAGAATACCATTTCCAAGGCTGTTGGAAGACATTGGAAGCTTCCCAAAGAATTATTTAATAAATTCTATTGCTCATGAAGCTAAGAATGAGATTATTACTGATGTATTCATTCAAGACAAAAAACTAACAGGAAATAAAAGATAATTTGATAAAAGAAAAAAGAGGCAGGAAGAAAGAACTTCAAGACATAATTTTAAAATGTGCTTGTAGATAGTCTAAAGAACATCTGGTAGCCTAAAGTAAAGAATTAAACTTAATAAAACTTGCAAAAAAAAGATAGAAAGATAAAGATGATTTTTCAAATGTTACTGGCAAGAGGAGCAATGTGACCAGTGGAAGAAACTATAGAGATCATTTTTATGTAAATAATACAGATACTTGGGGTATTTCTAAAGTTGTCAGAAGAAGAGCTGACTTAATACACAGTGATGATAAAGAGAACATTTATCTTTTTAAAATGAATTCTGCTTTTGATTAATTTGGCTCAGTGTCCTAGTCAAGTGATGCAATATGGTGTATTTGTATGTCAGTCTTTGGTTGTATATTTATATAAAATTTCGTTCCTCTGTGCTTCAGCTTCCTAAGGATTTCTTCACCTTTATACAGAGGAGGAGCAAGGGAACACCCAGTTATTTTTTTATCTATGTTTTGAGACACAGTCTTACATGTAGTCCAGGCTGACCTTGGATCTGTCAGTCTCCTGCCTCAGTCTCTCAAAGACTGACTTTACAGGAGTGTGTTACAGGGCAGCCTTGCTTTGATTTTATTTTAATGAATGTTTGGATGGGATGTGAATTTTATTTTTTAAGTGAATTTAGGGCAGGATCTACAGGGTGTCAAGGTCTCACTACATAGATCAGACTGGCAGTGATTCTCCTGTTTTCAGCCTCCCAAGCACTGGGATTACTGGTGAACACCATCATTCAAAGTCTCAGTGTGTCCCAGGGGAGGGGCTGGCATGGCAGGCCCAGGGATCGAACCCTAGACATTGCACTCTGCTGAAGCAGGTGCTTTAGTCTGCTGAGCTATCTGGCTGGCCCATGATTGATTGATTGATTGATTGATTGATTGATTTTTGTTGGACCAGGGTTCAAACTCATGAGGATGCATTTGCCAGGTAGGAACTTGTGCCTCAGGACTATCTCCCTGGCCCCTGGCCTGTGAATTATTGATAAAATTAAATTTTGGAGTTTATTTGTGATTTTATTAAGTAAGTAGAAAATCAATTGTACCATGTCTTTAATGGTGATATTTTTGAAATTTAACATTCAAAGTTAATTATTGTAATGATCATGAAAATAGTCTACATAATGTTTACCATTTTGCCAGCAAATTCTATCTATAATAAAATTTTTAACTATTCTTTTGATGATTTTATGTATATCAACATTCTTTATTTTGTGCTACTCTTAGTTGTATCAGTTTCAAATGTCCACTGATGGCTGCTTCTCATGCCATGTGAATAATATAAGGAGTAATATAATAAATTCCATGTGGGGCTGAGGAGGTAGTTCGGTGGTCTAAGTGCCTGTCTAGCAAGAGCAAATACCCAGGTGCATGGTGCTGGGCCTGAAACTGGGTGTGGTGGCTCAAGTTTATAATCCCAGCACTTGGGAGGCCTAGATACAAGGATTACTGTGAGTCTGAACTGCATAGTGAGACCCTGTATCAAATCTATCCATCCATCTATCAATTGGTCAATCAATAATTTGAATAAATGCATATATGACCAGACCGACTGTCACCTGTAATGTGTTGCTCTAGTTAATTGAGAGCCTGGTCATTTTTCTTTTCTCTTCTTAGCATGAGAAATGATGTGAAACCACAAATAAATATGCCTGGACCATCCTTGATTTCAGCATCTAAAAAAAAACTATGATTTTGAATCAGAGGTGATGACACATAGCTACAATCCCAGCATGCCAGAGGTACGTGCAGGAGGACCTCAAGCTTTGAAGCCAGTTTGGTCTATGTAGTGGTTTCTAATTCAGTTTGGGCTACTTAGTGAGACTGTCTAAGAAACATTAAAGTTTTCTTTGGTCACTCCCTGAATCTCTTGCCTGAAAAAAATAAGATTTTAAACAAATACGTTTCATAAAACTGCAATAGTCTGAAATGTGCCTCATTTAGTTAAGACCCTTCCCCCCCCCCCCCCCCCATTCCATATATAGGCCTGGCTCAAAACACCATATGTGCTTTAACTTTCCTGTACCAGGAATCAAACACAGGCCCTTGCACTTGCCAGGCAGGTGCTGTGCCACTGAGCTAAATCCCCACTTCAAAAGAAAATGTGCTATTGATAAAAACTCAAGAAGGTTTAGAAAATGTTCTAAAAATTGTGGTAAACTATGTCGATGTCAGACAAGCCCACTGAGAGCAGCTTTACATGGCAGAAGGCACAATGACTAGGAAAGTAAAAACATCCTTGGACCAGCCAAATAGCTCAGTGGATTGAAGCGCCTACAAGCAGGTGCAGGGGCTGGGGGTTCAATCCCTGGGCCTGCCATGCCAGCCCTGCCCCCAGGGTGCCCTGAAACAGCAATTGAGACTGGGCATCTTGGCACTGGCCTGTAATCCCAGCTCTTGGGAGGCTGTAAACGGGCGGATCACTGAGTCTGATCTAGCAGTGAGACCCTGAACACCTTATAGAACCTTCCCTAAAAAATACACACACACACACACATACACACACACACACACGCACGCACGCACGCACGCACACACACACACAGGAAGGAAGGAAGGAAGGAAGAAAGAAAGAAAGAAAGAAAGAAAGAAAGAAAGAAAGAAAGAAAAGAGAATCCTACTTGAAACAATAAAAGCGCAGTTTATGAGGGCTGGTGGTCAGAACTTTCTGCCTGCTTGGAGGGGTCCATGGAGGGAAGAAACCCACTCAGCCTATGTGGGTAATCTGTAGAGTGAACCAGGGCACCTTTGAACCTTTGAAGGTTTATACTCACAGCCTGTGCTTACTACGAGATGTACCAATAGTATAATTCACTGACGTCCACCTCCTTTATTCTAAACAACCTCCTGGTGGAGCAGGAAGAATTTCTGCTGGCCTGGAACTCTTGTCTCTTACCTTATACACATTCCATACAAATTGCTATGAGGAGAACTACTGTCTTCACACACAAAGATGATATAAACAAAATGAAGCACAGGATCTATACAAAATTACTGCAGTGAAAAATAAAGGAACAGAGCGAGCAAATAACAGATGAAGAACATTCACCAGAAAAGTATTTCTAAGGAGTATCTGAAAATTGAGACCAAACATATTGCTTTGATGTAAAAAAAATAAAAAAAAAAAACAAAACCCAAATATAAACCTTTTTTCAAGTGTGAGTTCAGAGTAGTAGTTTGGGAAACATAATGACAAGCAGAGGAGATAAACAGAAGCAGCTATCATCCAGGAACGAGGCAGAGGAATAAACCCGGCCGTTCTAGCTGTAGAGTGTGTGTAAGCAGCACCAGAGAGCGCAGGCACTGCCGAAAATGTTCAACACAAAGAAGTGGGTCCCAGGGGGCCTGGACCAAGGGAGCTGTCCCAAATTAGAAGTAGAAAGAGAGACACAAAGACAATCCAATACAGGTGTGACAGGTGGCATTGACTGAGAAAATAAAAATAAGAGAAGCAGTTAATGCTTTAATTTATCTTGTCTCCTTTTTCCAATTGTTTCTTAGTTTTGTCTTCTTAATTTATTATGCATTTCTTTCTTTTTTTCTTTCTTCTTCCAATGTTATATGCATTTATCTGGTAATATGAGTAACTGGCTGGAAAACAATACTATGTATTGCAATAAATACTGTGAAATTCACATGACTTTGTTAAGTGAAAATCTGTATCACTTGTAATTTTTTCTGTTTTAATTCTAATTTATACTCTCTTTAAAATATAAGTAAAGATGTGCTTTAAGCTACATGTATTTTGTATTCTTGCATAAAAATCTGCACAAGTTTGGCAGCTTAAATTCCACATTCATCTATTGTTTCATTGTTTCTGCAGATTAGAAATCTAGCACTTGTACCAGGTTCTGTGACTTGGATTTCAAAAGACTGAAATGAAAGACTAACATGACTAACTGTTATCAGCCAAGAATCTTTGTAATCTCAGCACTCTGGGAGGATAAGTTTGAACATAGCCTGCTAACTTAATGAGACCCTGTCTCAAAATTTAAAGAAAAATAATTTAAAAAGTGGCTGGAGGTATAGTTCAGTGTTAAAGTCTTGGGTTCAATTCCCAGGACCAAGAAAACAAAATCTTTTCCTGAGTTCATACTGAGATTCTTGGCAACTTTCAGCATTTGCCATTGTAGGTCTGAGGCTGGTGCTTCTGTCTGTCAGCTGTGGGCCATGCTCTCAGAGGTTACCCTTGTTCCTCCTTATGGAGGCCTTCCCTATCTTCAAAGGCAACGACATCCCATAAAATTCTTCTTGTGCTCCTAATCCGGCTGATTCCCATGATCAACCTCTGAAGATTCTGCTTTTAAGAGGGCTTGTGTGACTGGATTTGGGCCACACAGATAAACCACTTATACCATATCATCACAGCAAAGCTAGCTTATAATCACGGGTTCTGGGGGTGAGAGTGAAATATTTGGGATTATTTTTGAAATCCTGCCCACACAAAAATAAAACTACAGAAACCTCCTTCAAAGCAAAGGAAGGAGTGACTCTATAGTGCAATAGCTTGAAATGACACATCTCTCTCAATGATAAAAACTGATCCATCCAAACAAAAAAGAAAGAAGAACGTTCTGACAGGATCAAACTTCTTCATAGTGACATAAATAAGATACGTGAAGAAAATACTGTAAGGCAAAAGGGACAAAGCCAGCAAGAATAGATGAAGAACACTCACCAGGAAAATATTACTAAGGAGCGTCTAAAATTGAGAACAAACATGTTGCTTTGACTTAAAGAAACAAATATAAATCATTTTTCAAGTATGAGATCAGAGTAATAGTTTGGAAACATAAGGAAGACATAATGACAACCAGAAAAGACAGACAGAAGCAGCTATCCTGAAAAACTAGCAGTTTAGTATTGCCTGTAATGTTCTCAAAGAAAGAAAATACAAATGAATAAATATTTATTTTGTTTGTTTATACACACAAAACATAAATACTATCCACAATAAAATTGTTATTAAAACATAAAATTCATACATTAATATTTCAAAATATGCCTGAGAATAGGTAATCTATTTTCAATCAAATTCCCTTGAATAAATGATTAGCAAGGAAACTTCATCTAGTCAAGTAATACGTAGAATTTCCCATGCAGGTCTTGTATTCACATGTTAACTGCTACAACAAACAGTGTACTTCAAATATCAATAGCTAAACATTAAATGTGTTTTTATTGCTTTCTCACTGTTCACATTGTGACAGGGATGCCAGATTATCCCATGGCATAGCACCAAAGGAAAAGCAAGGACAGTGGGAGGGAGGACGTAGGACGGAATGTCAAGGCCAAGAAGTGGCATGCATCTCATTCATGAGAAGCTAAGCTGAGGAGTCCAACTTAATTCGAGGAGATGCCAAAAGACATGATCTTCCTGTTCAAATGGGGAAAAAAAGGGAATTGGTGACTATTTAGTACTAACATTAGATTCCTGAATCTCATCTTATCACAATATATATGTCACATTCTTCTACATAAAGGATACCCCACGGCCTATGGAGGGTAGGGCCCAAACCTATCCAACACCTGCACTGAGTTCAAAGACAACAGAGTGCATAGTCTTCTCATTATTTTCAGTTATTCTTTCTTGTGGTCTAGCTATTAAGTAAGTAAAATAAGTAAATTTTAAAAATTTAGCAAAAAATAAAAGCATCTAAGTGATAAAGGTTTTTAAAAAATTCTCTCTTCACTCGTGCAATGCATTTATAGTGATGGAATGGTCCTACCATGGTCAATGTTAGGACATAGTTTCTAGAAGAAAGCCTTGGCCTGAGTGTGAAATCTTGGTCTAAGCGTGCCTTAAAGTTGGTTCGGCAATTCCCAGTTCCTTGTGAGCACAGTCAGGATGGAAATCCTTAGCAGCAGAAAAGTCCTTCATTGTTTTAAAAAAATGTTTATTATTTTTAATAAGAAAGAAGTAACATAAGCCAAATGTGTAACTTGGATGGGATGCTATGCCAATGATGGTCTAAACTTTCAGAAGTGCAATTAGTTGATCACGTAACTTCCCCCTACTTGGAGAAACAGTATGAGTAAAGAACTCCGATATCTGAACATTGCCATAAGGTTTCAGATTTTGTTTCCCAGTATTTCCAAAATTCACTTCCATCTACAGTAGAAAGCAATTTGTCTCTTTCTACCTGATCTGCGATATCTCTAGCCACTCTGCACAGTGTCAGTTTACTGTCAGTCAACACTTAGTAGTAGATGTCCCTCGATCCCATTTCCAAACTTTTCTTTTTTTTCTCCAGCTTTTTTATTACTTTCTGTGCATTTTGTGCTTAAAGAAGCACAGTGCTGTTGTGTTACTATAAACATATATTTTATATTTTATGTGTAAAATATCAAAATAAACCAAGTTCAGATTCTTCATTTACAAATATTTTGACATACTTGAGGTGACATAAAAGAAGTCCTGTGTACAAAGTACTTGCAATGAAGAATAATACAGGTAACATCAATATTTTATTTTAAATAACATTTTAAAACTTCCTTTGAGATTGGTTTTTGCATAAGAAGGATATAGCTATTTTCTGAAGATGAGTCATCTTAATTTCATGGCGATATAGCAATGCATTTAGTTGTGACAAAGTGCCAAAATCCGTTTTTTCCAAGTTTACTAAATCATATAAAAGCAAATTTTCCAATGTCATGTACAGTTAATGAGGTGACAATAATGTGAGAAAAAGTACTATATTTCAAAGAATATAGAAACAAGCCCCATAATAGCTGCTACAGCCTAGGAAAACAAATAATGTAAAATATGCTAATTAATATAAAGTTATACAATACAAAAAAGACAAAGAAATAATAATGAGACAGTTTCAAAACACGTTAGTAGGACAGCCACAATAATTAATACAATGCATGTTGTTGTCTTCAAAGTAGTTGTTCAGAGTACAAGAGGCAGACGAGATAACTTTTATAAACACTATTGATACAAATATATTTCTTTTCATTGAACTACGAGAAAGTAGTTGTATGCATAGTCCAATAGTCCACAATAGTAGTGGGTTACTGGCAGAACTGACAATGTCAGAAGCTGCTGACTTGAGCCTTTTACAGCTCAGCATATTAATCTGGCTTTACTTTTTATATCTTGTGGTTAAATTTTTCTTCCAGATGGTTAAGACCAAATTAAAACAAGACCTATATAACCAAAAATGTAACTTTTGTATTGGACAAGGTCAGTCAAATCCCCTCAGGATTTACTCTGAAATCATGTACAGCATTCTGTAGAACTTTTGTCAGTGTGAGCCATCTGCATAAGTCATGGTCATTGCTTGACCAATTTGCTCTCTGTGAAAGCCTAAGAGAATGTTTTTTCTCCAGGTGACTCTCCTTAGGCACACTATACTTTGTCAATCCCTTTCCTCTGTGGACCCGTAATCTCCTTGAATGGAAAATTTGGGACACCACTGAGTTACAGGATGTTACAGTTACGGGTTCTCTTATGTCTTGAGTCCTCACTGACCTTGAGGGGATAGGGCCAAAATATTGGCTATCTTTGCAACACTTCTTTTTCTCTAAATTTTGGTCTGCAAACTTAAGTTGTTAACCCTCCAAAAGAAAAGCTTACTGATATCATTACTCTATAACATAGATACTTGAGCTTAACATCACTGTCTTTCTGAATATCAAATGCCTTAGACTTAACATGGGACTGGTATTTTCCAACAATCATTGATATTCTAATAAATCCCTGTAGAATGTGATAAAAACAATTACACATTTTTACACAGAAATTTAGAAATCTAACCATACACAAAATTGTAGCAGTTCAATCCTATGGCACTCTTTCCCTTGTCTCTTATTCTCTCTTATTACCTTTTTTTTAAAAAAGCATTTACTCAAGAGTATAGCATTAATTGATATGACATTAGTAGCACACATCTAAAAGACCAGAATGACAGGCATTCCAAGCATAATTTTAGTGTTACCCATTGCTATCCTCAGTTTCAAAAACCTGTTGGAGATTCTTAGGACCATTGTCTAAATCATCGTGTGAATATAAGTGTATGGTTTTGCCCCTGCCATGTTTCCTAACTTTTCCAGTTGATGTCTCTTTGTTGTTTAATCCTTAAGTTCCCGATTTCCATTTAGCTATGTTTTGCCTTTCCATTTTTAGTTCTTCTTTTGAGTTCTTACTCTGGAGAGACTATATAATATTATATGTGTAAATATGATGTATTTACACATATATCAAGATATATCCACTTATTATGAAGACTTTGAGATTATCATTCTTTATAGCTGAGCAATATTACATTGTATGAAAGCACCACATCTTTTTCAATCCTTCTTCAGATGATGGGCATTTTGGTTATTTTCAAAATTTGGATATCACAAATTGTGCTCCTAAAAATATAGGAGCACAAATATCACTATGATATGATGTTTTCAGTTTTCTGGGAAAATTTCCAACAGGGGAATAGCTAGATTGAATGGGATTTCCAGTTCTAGCTTTTTAAGGAGTCTCCACACTAATTTCCATAATGGTTGCAGCAGTCTGCATTCCCATCAGCAGTGGAGAAGGGTTCAATTTTCTCCACAGCCTCTCCAACATTTGTTGTTGGTAAGTCCTTCATTCTTGATTCCTGCACTCAACAAATAAAAGCTGACATTACAGAAAACCTGGAAAAGCCCAGAAATAACTAACATATCAAGTGAAAGTGCCAGTGCCTGAGTGAAAAGCCTTATGAAGGCACATCTACAGCACTAGCTTGGGGGGATAACCTGCAGATTTAGAGGAAGTATTTTAAGGATATATAGTTTATATGTTGAGACAATAGCTATTATGAATTGTTTTTTTGTTTATCTAAATATTGATTGCTTGTCTGTGAAACATCAAATGGTTATGTGACCAAAATTATTGATCTCATCCTGAGAGGATTAGATTCAGAAAATTATAAGAAAAGGTGGGCACAACAGCAACCCATTGCATAATAGATGAGATGCATTCAGAACCAAGCATAGACAGGTACAGAGAGCACACACAGAAGCCATAGACACATTGTTCTGAGGTCATGGCACCCACCTTTGGGACACCTATTCAGTTCACCTATATATTTTTCCTTTGAGGGAAAGTATCATTCCTTTAGGATGTTAACCACCTAGTAGTGGTAAGCTGGACATCAAACCCTATCCACACTGGAGGTATGATGTAATCCCTCAAGAACAGTAACTAGCTACTTAGTGGCAGGTTAATTTACTAGAGTTTTTCTACCTTGGTGTGTGTATAAGAGGGAGTGATTTAATATAATCGTGTGTTTCGTTGGTCATGGTATTTTGGTCATCACCATCATCTGATTGCTTAGAGCATGTTTGATTTCTTGTCTTGATATTCTACACAATACCTCCTCAGACAAGGAACCCACTATATGATGAATAAAGTATAACAGTAACACATGATCACAGCATGCACTAGTTTGACCATATAGATGTGTATTAAAAACCTTTAAGCTGTTGGCCTGATGGCATGTTGCATAACATCCTGATGGCTCAGCTAAGGCATTGTCATGCCCATGTTATCTGTGTCTTTTGGCACCATCTTTAAAGATGTGTATTCAATGGGTCTGGCAAAATAGTGCAGTGGACTAAAAGTGCCTACTTAGGCAAGCTTAGGCAAGTGCAGGGACTGTGGTTCAATCCCTGGCACCATATGCCATGCCAGCACCACCCCATGGGTCTGGCCGTGGTGGCACACACCTGGAATCCCAGTGCTGGGAAGGCTGAAAACAGGAGGATCACTATGAATATGAGCTGCATAGTGAGTCCCTGTAATAACCAAATGCATAAAAAATAAGAAACGATTTGGTGTATCCAAGACACAACAGTGATCAAAATATACCATGAATACTTAAATTTAAAAATTATCACACTAGCTCTACTGGCAGGACATGGCAACAACATATCTCACAGGAAGTTCTCTGCTCCCAGGCATGGGTCCTTGGGCTTCTTGCCTTGGAAGCACAGCAGCAGGCGTCGAGGCAAGGTGAAGAGCTTCCCCAAAGATGACCCTTCCAAGCTCATCCTCCTCACAGCTTTTCCAGGCTACAAGGCTGGCATGACCCACATTGTGCACAAAGTGGATAGGCCAGGATCCAAGGTGAACAAGAAAGATGTGGAGGCTGCAGTTATCACGGAATCACAACTTTGGTGGTTGTAGGTGCTGTCGGCTATGTAGAAACTCCCTGAGGCCTCTGGACCTTTAAGACCGTCTTTGCAGAGCATATTAGTGATGAGTGCAAAAGGCGCTTCTATAATAACTGGCATAAATCTAAGAAGGCACGAAATGGAAGATTGACATGGGCAAGAAGCAGCCGAACAAGGACTTTAGCAGCATGAAGAAGTACTGCCAGGTCATCCTCATAATTGCCCACACCCAGATGCACCTGCTCCCTCCACTTTGTGGAGATCCAGGTGAATGGGGGTACTGTGACCAGGAACCTGGGCTGGGCCAGGGAGAGGCTGGAACAGCAGATCCCTGTGAGCCAGTTGTTTGGATAGGACAAGATGATTGATGTCATTGGGGTGACCAAGGGTAAAGACTACAAAGGGGTCATGAGTCACTGGCACACCAAGAAGTTTCCCCATAAGACCTACCAAGGGTTGCATAAGGTTGCCTGTATTGCAGCATGCCACCCTGCCCATGTGGCCTTCTCTGTGGCCCATGCTGGACAGAAAGGTTACCATCACTGCACAGAGATAAACAAAAAGATTAGTCAGGGCTACCTCATCATGGACAGTAAGCTGATCAAGAACAATGTCTCCAACAACTATGCCCTGTCTGACAAGAGCATCAACCCACTGGGTGAATTTGTCCATTATGGTGAAGTGACCGATGACTTCGTCATGCTGAAAGGTTGTTTGGTGAGGACAAAGAAGTGCTTACACTCTACAAGTCCTTGCTGGTGTAAACTAAATGACTGCCTCTGAAGAAGATTGACCTCAAGTTCATAGACACCACCTCCAAGTTCAACCTTGGCTGCTTCCAGACCATGGAGGAGAAGAAGGCATCCATAGGACCGCTCAAGAAGGACCGCATCGCCAAGGAAGAAGGTGTGTAACAGCAGGAACACCCTCCATGGCTGGCGGGGTCTCAATGAAAGCTGTTTTCCAATTAAAATAAAATAAAATAGAAATTATCACACTAAAACCACATCGCCATTAGTCCCCACCAAGATACTCTCCCTTGCTTTGAACACACATATCCCATCTTTCTTGCTACTTTCTGAAGCAGTTGTGGAAATCCTCTTGAATGCCTTCATGAGGCGTGCTCAAAAAATGCTCAGTGCAGCTGCCCAACGCCATCTTAAGAAAGACAGGATTGTAACAAAAAGTACAGTGTGTCTTCATCCACCTTGTCCACTGAATCTGCCACCTTGTGACTCAAGGCCTTTCCTTGAAGTCAAAGTGACCATGAAAGGCAAACATTTTGAATCAATTCAGGACACTGAGACAGTCACAACAGCACAATTACAGATGTTCATGAGTGAAGACTTCCAGAACTGCTCCAGAGAGTGGCAAGAATGATGGGGTATGTGCATCTGAGGTTAAAGGGGATTCACTTCAGTATATCTTTCGTGTAATACATTCTTAAAACTCAAATTTAACCATGTTTTTGGTCACATCTCATATGGCGGCTGCCATACAGATATTATGTAGGGCTATGATAATTTGAATACATGGGCCAGGGACTGAAAAGTGAAAGTAGAGCTTATTACTGCACTCAGTGGCCTTCATAATGGCTTTGTGCTTTGTGTTCCTCAGCCTTCCCCTTTACTACAGAAGAGATCCTCATTCCTAGGAGGCTTCTTTCTACCAGAGATACCGAAAATATTTCAGTCAACCTAAAGTTACAGCTGCACTGTGCTCATCTTTGGACCTTCGTGTTGGTGGACCAGCAAGCAGAAAAAGCATACTGCTTATCAGGAAGAGACAGAGTTGCCTCTAGTCATGGCTACAGGGTGAAGGAAGTCTGGGACTCAGGATTCACTGGAGCATCTCTTGCATGCTTCCATATTTGGTTGAAAGCATGCATGGTTTTAGCACCCCTAACCTGGTGTGAAGGTCAGGCCACTGCAACAGGCAGCTACCTGAGATCAGAGGATGTGCAGGCTGAGGTGCAGGGTGAGAGAAGCCAAATGTGAAAACGTGGCCTGTGGTTTCACATCCCAACCCTTTGGGCAAGTTTTTGCTAGCATATTTTTATTTTATAAACCATGATAAACTGGCTGTGAACAGGCAGGTATAGGGAAAGACAAAGCAGGTTGAGGGAAATTAGTGGCAATACATGTTTTACTGTAATACAAGCTATGTCAGGTCACTTTCAATTCCCAGTACCTTAGTCAGTGTGCCTGAAGCCCTGCTAGACTTTCTCCAGAGGTAGAAATGTGTTTCTCCCGTGCGCACAGCAAGCTGGATGCACTGAATGCTCTACCACGCCGCTTACGACCAGGGATGGGAGGGTGTCTGCACCACTCCACTAGCCCATGCTTTGTGCCTTTGTATGGTATATTAGTCAGGGATGTTCAAGACATCCCTATTTTGAGTCTATTATTCATAAATGTTAATTATAGCTAAAGACATACTTTTGCTGAAACATCTAGACTAGTATTCAATAAGCAAGAAGCTTGAAACCATACTTTAACCAAAGTAACATTCAAAATTAGCCACAACTCAGGGCTTGTGTTTTAAACTATTGCCAGGCAGTTTCTTAAGATTTAGCTCTGGACACTTGATCAACTTTTTTGGTTTTCTTGTCTTCCCTTTCTATACCTCTCTAATGATACATTTTGCACACATCTGAAAGAAATTATGTGCATTTAAATCTTTGTAAGACTAATCATGATTCAGTTCTCAAATATTTATGGTGGTGACACCTTCTGTAGATTAGATGAACAGGTAAATTACATAATTCATTGGGTGATTCCCCAAAATTGTCATGTTTCCTATATTACCGCCAACACCATTTGACAGCTGCTATAGAGTCCCGTGGGTCTGACATTAAGGGATGCTGGCTGGCCTTCACAGCCAGGGGAGGAGGGAGAGGGATGGGGAGAGTCCCAGAGGTGAGCCGTCAGAGGGCTCAGTATCCCTCCAAGGAACCTGGGGAAGAGAATTAGAAACTGGCAGAAAGTTTCATGCAGCTTTTCAAGGAGCCTCGGCAGCAAGTTGGCGCGGGCACAGTGACACTTCCGGCAAGCCCCTGGCATCGCAGTGCTGGTGCTGACAGGCTGCTGCAAGCTGTGCTGAGGCCGCCGTAAGACAAACAACAGATTCTTTATTCATCTTGCTTTCTTGTGGAGGGAAGGCAGGCTGGGAGGGCACCACTGCATTTCAATTTTCTTTTGTCTTGAAGCTAGAGGACTGAGGGGATAATACAGGGATAGTGAAGGGAGATGGGCTATAGATCAACCAAGTTACATAAACTTTATTTTTAATATTTCATTTGGCTCAGTATAAGAATAAGAAAACTCAGGTCTTTGAAATTCAGGGTAAAATGAGGGAATTAATGAAGTCTGACTTCTCCCTGCTCACATTCTAGTTCTAGTTGGCTAGTCATGTCCCAGAGACTTTAAATTTTGTTGCTCACATAAAGTGAAAGAGGCGTATATGTGCTTCTGTGTAGAAAAATGACCCTATTATTTTTTTTACCTTAAGATTATATAGTATGTAATTTTAATAATTTTAAATGACAAAACATCTTTATATAATAAAAATAGATATCAGGTTACATAAATAATAGACATGTATAGGATTGTGAAATTCAGTTTCTCTTTTTACAGAAAAGCAAATAATTTTAACCACAGACATTCTTATATGAGTCTAAGCTTTCTTTGATTGAATCCAACCATAACAGGATCAAGCTTTATGGTATTGAAGTGCACTGAGTGCACATAGATATTATTTGGATCCCAAAATG
>PVKN010011365.1:0-21577 GCA_004027915.1 Capromys pilorides | reverse complement strand
TTTTTTTTGTTGCTGCTCAAATCCTACACTTCCACTTTTAAGGGAAGAATAATTTTCCTCTGGTTCTGGATTTGGTGATCAAACTGGACAAAAATTTCAATGAACACTCCCAACTCCATAGCTAAACAGAACATTTAACATCCCTGGCCCCTTTCCTGTTGAAGCATCCTGAACTCCCTGGGCTGTCCTCCATTCCCTGATTCAGGGTCGCATGTTATGGCTCTGGGGTTGATAACTGGAACAGATCTTAATCCTGTGCTCTATATCACTTTCCTGCTTCTTCCTGCTGGGTGTGCAGGTTGACTCTTAGTTTCTCTACTTTTCCTATAGCAGCTCCCTTCAGACCTGAGGGAACTCCCTGGTTTTTTGTTTTGCTTTTTGTTTTGTTTTGCTAATGCTAGGAATTAAGTTTAGGGTTTTAGCCAGGTGTGCTGCCATTTGCCTATAATCCTGGAAGCTGAGGCAGGAGGATCATTTTGAGTTCAAGACTCTGCTGGTATCATTAAAATAAAATGTATTTTGTTCCAATAAATAAATAAATAAATAAATAAATAAATAAATAAATAAATAAATTCAGGGTCTTGTGCATGCTAAACACATGGTCTACCACTGGAGCTCCATGTTTGACCACAGCAAAACAGCAGGTTGTCTGGCCTGTACATTTCTAACACTTCCAATCCAAATGACACTGTCTGTAACAAGATACATCTCTACCTTCAAACGGAGGCAAATCATTAACATTACATTATAAGTATTTAGTTTTTGAGACAGCGTCTTGATATACAGCTCAGCATGGCCTTAAGCTACCATGTGTAGCCCAGACTGGCCTTGAACTTGTGATCCCTCTCAAGTGCAGGGATTATAGGTAAGTACCACCAAGCCTGCTACTGTGTTATATTTGTAAGAACCATTGATAAGATGTCCCAAGCCTCAGAGATAGGGACCCAGGGTATGCCTCCTCGTGAATATCTCCTCTTTCTCAGGGCCAAGAGGTTCACTGAAGAGAATCTCACTTTTGTGATGGAGGCAAAACAAAGTACAAACTATGCAAAGCTGGGACCTCAATTTTGAGGAGATAATATCCTAGCATTCCAACACCATTGCCCAACCACTTCCCACCTCAGTGGTTGTCTTTCCCAGAGCCTCCAGAGCGATGCCATGAGCAGAGACTAGTCATTTCTCCCTAACAGTGCTAATACAGCTCCGTAAAGCTGCCGACTGCAGGCTGTTACCGTTAAAGCAAAGCAGCTGGAAAGGGCTTAGCCTTTTAATGCCAGCAGCTGTATCTCTAGTGTGGACGCTATGCCAAGGGGCTGGACGCTGTCCAGAAGCATCAGGCGTGTAGCACTGGCCAATACATATCAACCCAGAAGGCAGCCAGCTCCCTGGGAGGAGGGGAGGTGGTTCATTTAAGCATCTTCACCTCAGACTTTACTTTCCAATAAGGAAAAAACTCTAAACTCTCTTGCTACTAAAATCTGGACAGACTGATCTCCCAGCAAAGAGCTTTCTTCGTCACAGGAGAGAGTGGTGGGAGGCACTCCATTTTAAAAACTCACTCAGAGCCATTTGTTTTGACAACAAAAAGATTTCAGGCCATTAACCACCCAGACTAATTCTTTAAGCTGGTTTCCCCCTCTGTGACGTCTAAAGTACTCCTCTGATCCCAGGTATGTGTATGTATGGACACAAAAGACTACCTACTGCTTCTTGGAGAGCACAGAGCCTGAGGGTTGATGAGGGAGAAAGCCCTGGCACAGAGCAGGCTGCTGAAAAAAGATCACTCGAAGACTTCTTACTCAATGCCAGATGGTGACCATGAGACAGGGTGAGAGCTAATGCCACTCAAGGGAAGCCAACAAGCTAATCTGCTGACACATTCCTTGAAGTGGGCCAATGGCTTGGCTCACACTTGCCTATCTTCAACGTTGCGCCTGAGACCACAGACCTTCCATGGGTGGCCCGGGAACTGATTCCCAGCAAGAGAAATCTCCGGTGCTCACCCCAGTTCATTCTTTCCACGCAAAAGATAGCCTGGGATCACCAAACCCAAGTCCTCCATGCTACCAGCCAATCCCAAGCATTAGGAAATTGTCCCCAGCAGTGTACACCTTCCTGCTCCTTCTGGTCATCTACTGAGAATTCATAACTACTTGGACATCTCTTTAAGTTGGGTATGACTCACAGAAGCTCTGACAATAATGAGAACCTCCTGAAACATACGTGATTGCCCTTCTCTATAGCTTTTTCTTTTTTTTTTTTTTTTTGTCTTTTTGAGATAGGGACTCACTATGCAGTTCAGGCTGGCCTTGAGCTCTCTTCTATAGCCCAGGCTGGTCTCAAATTCACATCGATCCTCCTGCCTCAGCCTCCCAAGTGCTGGAATTACAGGCGTGTACCACCACACCCGGCGCTTTGCTCATTTTATATTTGCTCACTTCACAGAAAAGATGCAAGGCCTCTATAACCTTTAATACCTAATGTTACATTATTAACAAGCTCCATACTGCTAATAAAGTCTGAAATAGCAAGAGCCATGGCTAACCTCCAGACTGAGAACTGGAATGGTCAGGTTCTAACCTAAGGTAAACAGTACACTAGATTGTTCCAACTCATCACTCTGAATATAAAGGGGATAACCTGAGGCGAGGCAAGATCAGGTGATCTGACAGCACTCTGGATATGACACACCACCATACAAATTTCGTAAGTTTTGTGGAGAATCAGTCCTTAACTCTATCGTCAGTGGTGACCAAAAATACGGTAACTGGAAAGTGCTTTATTAGAAGTTTAAATATTCATTCATCTGTGTCTGAGTCTAGCAGACAGATGGTGCCTCACTGTGTGAGATATGAGAATATCACTGTATAAAAACAATGAAGCAGGGCCGGCGAGATGGTTCAGTGGTCTAAAGCGCCTGCTTAGGAGGGCTCAGGCAACTGCGGGGACTGCAGTTCGATCCCCGGCACCACATGCTGCACCAGCGCCACCACCAGGGCAGGCTGAGCCAGCCACAAAATGAATAAATAAACAAACAAACACAACAAGCAAACAAATAAATACATAAAATTAAAAAAAAAACAATGAAGCAGCTGGGCCTGGTGGTGCACACCTGTAATCCCAGTACTTGGGAGGCTGAGGCAGGAGGATCGGTGCAAATTCGAGACCAGCCTAGACTACAAAAGCGAACTCAAGGGCCGGCGAGATGGTTCAGTGGTCTAAAGCGCCTGCGTAGGAAGGCTCAGGCAACTGCAGGGACTGCGGTTCGACCCCTGGCACCACATGCTGCGCCAGCGCCACCACCAGGGCAGGCTGAGCCAGCCACAAAATAGATAAATAAAAAAGAAACAAACACAACAAGCAAACAAATAAATAAATAAAATTTAAAAAAATAAAAATAAAAAAAAAGTGAACTCAAGGCCAGCCTGAACTGCATAGCCAGACCCTGTCTAAAAAAGACAAAACAAAATGAAAACAAAAAAAAAAAAATGAGGCCTGGCAAGAGTTCTGGAGGGAGTTGTGTAAAAAGCAAAATTCTTGCTTCGAACTATGAGTCCTTGAAAAGTTGCCTCCTTGCCCATCCCACTAAGTGCAGAGGACAAAGCTCTTGTGCTCTACAAGGTTATTTCTGGTGACATCAAACTGCCTTTTACCTGAATTCATGAATAGAAATCATCAACAAATACAGCTCTGAGAACCAGGTTCTAATACATAAGTTAGGACCCTCCTGGGCTGGCACGTTTGTTTATTTACAAAATAAAGCAACTTCAGGAAGCATATTTAAAAAATTGCCCTAAATTCTTAGGTTGAGTGGCTATTCCCCAAACCCTGTTTACACTAAAAGCACAATGCTGACATGCTCCAACTCTGCATGTTTTCAAAGCTTTTCACTTCAGTGGCTAAAACCTGAGTCATCCCCCAGATCATATCAAAGCACACTGACTAAAAATCTACTTATCAATTGTGCTGTCTTAGACTCTGAACTCTGCCACCTTTGCTTCTCAATCCTGGACTTCCACAATGGCTATCTCTTAACACTGAGAACCCTAGGAATGATAAGGGACAATTAAGGAATCCTGTGTTCAGCACACCAAGTAGAACATTGCATCTCCCAAACACTTATCCAATAAAAAGTCAAATACTGTATATTTGACTTGGGCACTTGGGCTGGGTGTGATGGTGCACACCTATAATCCTGGCACTTGAGAGGTTGAGGCAGGAGGAATGCCAAAAGTGTGAGGCCAGCTACATAGCAAGAACCTCTCAAAATAAAACAAAATAAAAACATGTGGTTATGTTTACAGTGTGTGAATATAGTAGGTCCCTCCTCCATGATTTTGCTTTTCATAGTATCAGTTATCCAGTTAGCCATGATCCAAATGTAACAAATGGAAAATTTAAGATGCACAAATTGTTAAGTTTTAAGTTGTGTACCATTCTAAGTAACGCTGTTCTGCTCTGCCTGTGACATGAATTATTTACTTTGTCCAGCATATTCACACTGTATATGCTGTTAGTCATTTAATCATCAGATAGCCTGTCACAATGTCATAGGGCTTGTTTTTCAGTTACCCTTATGTTACTTATAATGGCCACAAAATGAAGAAATCATGACCTTTAAATGAAAAGGTAGGGGCTGTGAAGATAGCTCCATGGCACAAGTGCCTGCCTGGTAAGTGCAAGGTTATGAGCTTGAACTCTAGTCCGAAAGAAACAAAAGGTGAGTTGGACATGGGGCCACATGCCTGATAACCCCAGCACTCAGGAGGCTCAGGGAGAAGCATCACTGCAAGAGGCCAGCCTGGGCTAAGGAGCGAGTTCCAGGCTTGAACTATAGATAGCAAGACCCTGTCTCAAAAAGAAAAAAAGACACCATACTCACATAACTTTTATTATAATTCTCTTTATTATTCCCTTACTGTGCTTTATTTATAAATTAAAATCTATCATGAAAACATACCAAAAAAAAAAAAAGAAACCTAGGGTTTCTTTATGTGGGGTTTATGTAGGGTTCAGTATTACCCTTGGTTTCAGGTGCTACTGAGGACCTTAGAATGTATCTCTGAGGATGGGGTACAAGCATGTAAGTATCCTCTACCTGAAGCATGAGGGCAGGTGGGCCCTACCCGTAAAACAGAATCAAGAAGACTGAGAGCGATGCTGCTCTTTGGCCCCAGCTGTAGGTATAGGCTGATCATGGGAGGACACCTGCCTTTATGTGTAGATCACTCACAAGATAGCAAGCCAGAGGTATCCAGAGCCGAAAGAAGTGAGCAACATGCTTGGGGGAACATCTTCCTCAGAGGATGCTGACTTCACCGTAGAAACACATTCTCAAATGCTAGCATCCTCATGCTTCATGTACCTTCACCCACTCTGAGGTGAGCCAGTGACTGCCTCCTACAGGTATTACCACAGCCAGTGGGGACACTGCTGGAAGACTGAAGGCTGCAGAGGCCCAGCTGCTTCGATATGTTTACCATTTCCCACACAGTGTTCCCAGTGGGAAATATGAACTATTGTCCTGAGGAGCTTTTCAGGTATACGAAGTATGATGGGAGCAGACTGAATATTTAAATGTCTAAACACGTTGGCATTAATCCCTCACAATATTCCCCCTCAATTTGAACACACTTATGCCACTGTCTTGCTACTTTCTGAAGCATTCCAGAGGTCCTCTTTCAGGTCCTCACAAGGTGCACTCAAGAGTGTGATAGATGGACTGGCAAGATGGCTCAGCAGTCTCAAGCACCTGCTTAGGCAAGCTTAGGCAACCACAGGGACTGCGGTTTGATCCCTGGCACCACATGCTGTGCCAGCTCCACCCCCAGGGCTGGCTGAGCCAGCTGTAACACAAATAAATAGATAAGGTTTTAAAAAAATAAAATTTAAAGAGAATGTGATAGATGGTGCTGCCGAGTGCCGGCCAATGCAGAGGCAGGCTTATAAAAACATGGTGTTCTCATCTATCTTATTCATGAAATCTGGTACTGTATGACTTCCATTTCTTCCCATAAGTCAAAATGACCAAAAAAAGTAAAGCTTTTAAAATTGACTAAACAGATCAAAGCAGCCATACCAGAACAATTAAAGACATTCATGAAAAATGAGCTCCAGCACTGCTTTAGGAATGCTCAAAGTAAGGCAGAATGGCAAGATACTTTTACTGTAATTTTTTAAAAATTCATTTACTAAGCCAGGCATGGTGGTGCATGCTTATAATCCTAGCACTTGGGAAGCTGAGGTAGGAGGATCATTTCAAATATGAGACCAGCCTGGGCTATAAAGTGAGCTCAAGGCCAGCCTGAACTGCATAGACATAGTCTCAAAAAAAAAAAAAAAAAAAAATCATTAACCATATATTTCATCTCATCACATAGTAGGAATTTAACCGTTTTGGAGTAGAAGGTCAGTGTTAGGAAATACAGCCCAGTTGTCAATTAGAACGAATAAAGCCCTTAAAGTTCAGGGAATTTTTGTCTATAGGGACTCATATACTCAGGTTTAAGGCCCTGTTCATTCAGCTTTCACATTTACTGGCCAGCTGACATTTCTGTACTACCACTCTGCTTTGGTACTATTTATACAATTTAGCACACTAAATGTCCATAAATATTTAATTGTTCACTGTAAACTGTTTTCAGTGGGTCTCACTACGTAGTCTAAGATGGCCTTGACTTAGACTCAGAGCTGGGATTACAGGTGTATGTCACTATACCTGGCTGTTTCTTGTTCTTTTGAGACAGGTTCTTGCTATACAGTTTGGGTTGGCCTTAAATTCCCTATGCAGCCGAGGAAGTTGACTTTTAACTCACGGTGATCTCCTACCTCAGCCTCTTTGCTGGGATTATAGGCATGTACCACCACATGGGGCAATTATAAAATTAATCAAAATTTATTCTGAATATTTCAAAAAGGAAAAAACAAACTTTTCTTCCTGCTCTCACTCATCTCCCCAATCATTTTGTGTTGCCCAATAATTTAAGAATTTAAAAATGCAAAATCCTTTTATTGCCACATAATCAAAAATAACTTTTATCCCCTAGTAAATTAACTGTACAACCTAAAATCCTCTGACCGAAACTCAGATTCTTTCTGTTCTTTTTTTTTTTTTTTTCTGAACCGGGGGATTAAACTCAGGCCCTTGCACTTGCCAGGCAAGCGCTTATTCTACTGAGCGATCTCCCGGCCTCTCTGGTTTTCTATTACTATATTCAATGAAGAATTCATCTTTTTTTTTTTTTTTCTTGTTTTTTGTGTTTTCTTTTTTTGAACAAGGTTTCAGTATGTAGCCCAGGGTGGTCTTAAACCCCTAGCAATCCTTCTCTCGAGTGCTGGGATTACAGGTGTGTGCCACCATAGCCAGACTCTTTTTTTTTTTTTCATGTATTTAGTACAGGGTCTCACTATGTGGCAGCTCATACTCTTTAGTGATCCTCCCATTTTCAGTCTCCCCAACACTGGGTTTACACTGTGCACCACCATGTCCAGTCTGTAACAGGTCAGTGCAGCATGTGGTGCAGCACGGATTACACCGTGGTCCCTGCACTTGCCTAAGCATGCACTTAGTCCACTGAGCTATCTTACCGGCCCATGCTCAGACTCTT
The DNA here is from genome assembly GCA_004027915.1 of Capromys pilorides. Classification (NCBI taxonomy): domain Eukaryota; kingdom Metazoa; phylum Chordata; class Mammalia; order Rodentia; family Capromyidae; genus Capromys; species Capromys pilorides. Next base: position 13,970 of record PVKN010011365.1, on the reverse strand, counting down.
TTCTTCTTCTCCTACTCCTACCCCCCTTCAGTAAAGGGCTTTCAACCCTTTCTCGTCCCTCATTACTTTGATCTGTGTGCCTCTGCCCTGAGCTATACCCCCAGCCCTTTGCTTTTTATTGAGACAGGACTTTGCTAATTCTCTATATTTCTTAGGCTGGCCTAGAATTTACAACCTCCCACTTCATGCTCCTAAATAGCTAGGATTACAGGATTACCTCTAGTCCCAATGCATTCACCTACATAAGGAAAAACTTTTAAAACACTCAGTAATAAGGGACTGGAGAGATAGCTCTGTGGCACAAGTGCCTGCCTGGCAAGTGCAAGGTTGTGGGTTTGAACCCTGGTCCCGCCAAAAAAAAAAAAAAAACCACCACAATACTCAGTAATAAACACAAATTGTTGCTGCTGAATCAAACCATATAATGCTTGCCTAGTTATATAAACATCAATTTTAGGAGCATTATATAGATTGAGGAGGGTGGAGGCAAACATTTTTTTGGGGGGGTAGTTGTTGGGGGACACTGGGAACCAAACTTCAGGACAAACCTTGCACTAGCCAGGCAGGTGCTGTGCCACTGAGCTGCATTCCCAGCTTGCATTAAGATTTTACACTGCCACTATCAGCAAGCAAAATAATCAAGTACATCAAAGTGGAGTGGCAGTGTTACAAGAGCAAGAGGCAAGGGGACTGCCCCTACAAAGCACCAGACCCTTTTCCACAAATCTCACATGGGAGAAAACTAATTTAATTAAGAAAGCCCTTGAAATCAAGCTGTTCCATATGAAGTACTGTTAAAGTCAAAAGGGGATACATAGCCCCCCTCGCTAATAACAGAATTATTTCCATGGCTAAGGTCTCTCAGAGTAGCCCCCAAAATGGTCCTGGCCGCCAACCCTGGCACACAGGACCGCTTCCCTTCTCGTTAATGGGCCGTCAATTCCTGTGTAGAGTAGTCTTGCCTTAACTAATGCTGCACAATCCATTTACTTCTTCTACATTAGTGACTTCAAATGTACCTTGGGGAGATGTGACAGAACAGCAAATATGGACTCAAGCCAATTTGAGGCTTGCAAAGGCACAGGAAAAGATGTAGGATTGAGGACAAAATTTAAAAAATAAACCTAGCAGGATACGTGTGAGGGAGGGTGCGGGGCGGTGGGACCCATCCTCTGTCAATTTGCTGAGGCAGATGGGCCCTGCTGTGAGAGCTGCCCCCTCCTGGGAAAAAAGCCAGTAGGTTGCCTCCTCTCTCCACAGCTACATATTAAGCCTGCAACTGTTTACGTTCAATCTCAGATACATTCTGTTCACCAGCTTCAGAGTTCCAAGTGCAGGTGCCCTCAGTTAATCATTGAAGCTCACTCCAGAGTCACTTCCAGCAGTGAAGGATGTTCCAGGCAACCAGCCAGCCAGTAGCAATTCTTTTCTTTTTTAATCTGCACCATTCTGGTTTCCAAAGACTGAGTTTAAAGTTTGCTTTTTGTTTAAAGTACTTTCTTCAAACAAAAGGATAATGGTCATAGGACAAACCTAGGACTTCAATATGGAAAAGAGAAATAAATATGGACAGAGAAATAAATGAAAAAAAGGAGAATCATACTCCTGAAGGTGGTAAGGTTGTAGTGGGCCCATGCAGCAGGAAATACAGATGAACAATAGACTCAATACTTTGAAAGTTACTACTGAGGATAAGAAAACCAATGTCACGTTCATTTTGAAAAAGCTATGTGTTTACTTTTCCCAAAATGTTATGCTAAAGAAGTATATTAGAGACAGGGTTAATATGAGTTAGAAATATACTATGTAATAAAACCATTTTTATAGATGCTGACAATAATTCTAACAGAAGATACTCACATATATGTGGCTATAGCTATGTTTCATTGAAAAATTTCAGTATCCAAAGTGCAAAGGCAAAAATCACTGACTTCTAAAACTGGAAATTGAACTCAGGACCTCATCTTGCCAGTTAGGTGCTGCAACACTGAGCTATAACCCTGGCCCCCCTTTTATCTTGACTGACTTTTCTCGCCACATGAAATACTGATAATTTTCCTTTACAGCAACTGTTAATTATTAGTGAGAGGCCATGCAGACAACATGCTGACCTAGAAACAGGGCTCCACTAGAAATGAGTAGGAGGTCAATCAGAATGAATTCAAGTTTGAAGAACAAAATGGCTCTGACCTCAATCAACCCAAAAGGCCAAGCAGAGGTCCATTAGAGATTAAATACTAGTTGTAGTATCATGTTTATAAGGTTGTGCCCCTTTACACTATTAAGACTAATCAAACCAAATTAAAGCTGAGCAGATTCCCAGCACTAGTTCTGTCCTCCACTTAGCTCATTTTTATGAAGGCTCCACATTATAGCTCAGTCCATTATGGGGGAAAGAAACCTCAAGTTCTAAGAGGAGCCATGCTAATGTGCTCTTAAACTATTTCTTCACCCTGTCCTCCTACTTCCCACCCTGAGACAAGTCAGTCTTACCATAAAGGTAGAATTTGTCATTGTCTCATGAAAATTAGTTCTCAGTGACACAAGTCAAAAGCCATTCCACCAGCAGCACTTGGCTTTAAGCCAAAGGGATGCCCTCCACCCCCAAAAAATGCAGAACAAATTCCATATTACTTCTCTATTCATGTAAAGATCTCCAATCTAAAAGCTCCAAATGACAACCAGCAAAAGATGTTGATGTTATATTACTGGAGGAGAAAGAAAGGGAGATATATCTATATATATAGTTTCAATAAAACCCTCACACACAATTAAACTTGATTAAAGGCCTGGAGAATGCTAAAAGTAGTTATGAGTACAGAAGGCTGCAGAGCACAGTGTGCCCCTTCTTGCAGTTGGTAAATTCTGGGAAATAACAGGTAGACATGACTTCTTCACTTGAGCATCGGAGAAGCAAAAAACTTGCCTTGTCTTCCTAGGCTGGTGGCAGACTTGGTTTTGCTCCCAAACCTAAAAAAGAAAGAGCAGGGCTGGGGAGATAGCTCAGCAGAATAAGTGCAAGCATAAGGTCCTGAATTCCATTCCTGGTACCACAAAAAAAAAAAAAAAAGAAAGAAAGAAAGAAAGAAAGAAAAAGAAAAGAAAGGGTAAACTGGGAAAGTATACTATAAAAAATGAATTTTTATTAATTAATTTATTTATTTAGTCTTTTTGAGACAGGGTCTCACTATACAGTTCAGGCTGGCCTTGAGCTCACTTTTGTAGCACAGGCTGGTCTCAAACTCACACTCATCATCCTGCCTCAGCCTCCCAAGTGCTGTGATTACAGGTGTGCGCCATCACCCTCGGTCTAAAAAATGATTTTTAAAAAAACCCAAACAGTTATGCTATTAGAAATAATTGACTAAAAGTAGAAAATCCTAGACAACATTTTAAGGCATTTTTGTTTACTTGAAATGAGAAAGGGGAAGTAGCAAAGCGCACGGGCCAGGGATTCAATCCCCAGGCCTGCCCCCAGGGTGCACTGAGAGGCAATGGAGATGAGGGCGTGGTGGCCTGTGCCTGAAATCCCAGCTCTTGGAAGGCTGTAAAGAGGCGGATCACTATGAGTAAGATCTAGTAGTGAGACTCTGAACACCCTGTAGATCCTTCCCTAAAATAAAAAAAATTAAAAAAAAAAAATCAAAAAAGTAAAGACCTTCAGACCTATTTATTTATTTTATTTATTTACTTAGACCCTTTTAAAGAAAGGGACCTATGGCTCCAAGTTTCTCTGTAAAGTCTAGCTGCTAGCCTAAGATCCAGACTGATTTTTCTTACAATAAACTTCTAATATGCTAGGAAAGAAGTCTAAGGAAGTAATACATGTTATTTTGAAAAAGCCAATTTTTCATACCTGGGTGTGTTCTTAGAGAGGATGGAGTGAACTCTCTGTGACAGGGAGCTTGAAGAAGGAGTCTTGAGAAGCTGGTGCTCAGGAGTGGTCACAGGCCCCAGGAAGCTCACTTCAAACAAAGTCAGACATATTTTTAAAAGAAGGTGGGGGAATTACCACTGAAGATGACCAGTGTTTGTTTTCCTTTTTTTTGGAGATAAGATCTCACTATGTAATCCAGGCGGTCTTGAACTCACTCTGTAGCCTAGACTGGCTTTAAACTCATAATGATTCTCCTGACTCAGACCGCTGAGGGTTGGGACTACAACATGTACCACCATACCTGTTGATGGCCAGTTTTAAACCTACTACCTTCTGAAGCACTTCAGAGTAAAAGTTAAACACCTAGGGAAGTCTCACAGATCATTTTTGTCACCATTTTGTGACACGCTGGTGTGTCCTGGAACTATGGAGGCAACTACTAGGTGAACAGCTGACATTTAGTTGCTCACACCATTTTCTTTCTTTCTTTTTTTTGTGTGCAGGGTTTCACTATGCAGTTTGGATGCGTAGTGATCCTCCTGTTTTTAATCTCCCTAGTGTTGAGATTACAGGCGCGCACCACTGACTCAGTGCGCCTGGGGGGATGGCGTGGCATGTGGTGCCAGGGATTGAACCCTGGGCCCTGCACTTGCCTAAGCAGGTACTTAGTCTTCTAAGCTATCTCACTGGCTCTCTCTCTCTCTTTTTTTTTTTAAGAGAATAAAAAACAGTGGAGGGGCCAGCGAGATGGTTCTGTGGTCTAAAGCGCCTGCTTAGGAAAGCTCAGGCAACTGCAGGGACTGCGGTTCGATCCCCGGCACCACATGCTGCGCCAGCCCCACCACCAGGGCAGGCTGAGCCAGCCATAAAATAAATAAATAAATAAATAGACAAACAAGCAAATAAATAAATAAATTAAAAAAATATTTTTTTAAAAAAAGAGAATAAAAAACAGTAGAAAAAATATTAGAAATGATACAAAATTTCACTAAACAAAATAAAAGGAATTCAACAATGGTTGTTATATTGCACAGTGTCTTCAAATGAGTTAATACCACCTTCAAAAACCAAACTTCACATACCCAACATCTGAACTTTTAATTTTATACTTGGAGAAAAATACGCTTCCTGTAAAAGAAACTTCCACTAATGAAAAATATGGGTCTCCCAATGCCAGTGAAGTTGGGATGAAATCACCTTATTCCTATAAACTGTTGGTGACAACATAGGCAAAAAGTTTTTTAAGAAATCAAGTTGGTGGGTCAGTGAGACTAAGTGCCTGCTTAGGCAAGTGTAGGGATAAGGGTTTGATTTCCTGTACTGCATGCCACGCCAAGCTGAGCTGATAGGGTTCAGGTGTGGAAGTGCACACCTATAATCCCAGCAATGGGGAAGCTCAAAACAGGAGGATCCTATGTGTCTGAACTGTGTAGTGAGACCCTATACCAAAAACATAAAATTGAAAAAAAAAAAAAAAAAAAAAATCAAGTTGGTAAAATATATCAAGAAACATAAAGATGGGCTGGCCAAATAGCTCAGCGGATTAAAGTGCCTGCTTAGGCAGATACAGGGACCAGGATTCAATCCCCTGCATGCTGTGCTGGCTGGGGACAGCGAATGATTGAGATTGGGCATGGTGGTGCATGCCTGCAATCCCAGTGCTTGAGAGGCTGAAAACAGGAGGATCACTAAGAGTCTGATCTGTGTAGTGATATCCTATAGACCCTGTACTAAATACATTTAAAGAAAGAAAGAAAGGAAGATTAACATATTCTTATCATCTTGAATGACTAGTAGTAGCGCATGCATGACTGTCCCATCCGGTAGTCTTTACTACTGTTGGTAGAAGTGGTACACCCATATATGGGATAGTTACACATGTACCAACTATCTAATGTTGGCTATATCATTATTTTTAATCATGAAAGACTGAAAGATAATGTCAATACCTAACAGAACACTTAGGTAACTTATTTTTTACAACTATAAAAACACTAAAGGGGCTGGTGAGATGGCTCAGTGGTCTGAAGCGCCTGCTTAAGGCAAGCTTAGGCAGCCCCAGGGACTGCAGTTTGATCCCTGGCCCCACGTTCTGCGCCAGCCCCACCTCCAGGGCAGGCTGAGCAGCCATAATATAAATAAATAAATAATTAAAAAAGAAAAGAAAAACTCCATACAGGGGCCGGTGAGATGGTTCAGTGTCTAAAGCACCTGCTTAGGAAAGCTTAGGGAACTGCAGGGACTGCGGTTCAATCCCGGGCACCACATGCTGCGCCAGCCCCACCACCAGGGAAGGCTGAGCCAGCCACAAAATAAATAAATAAAGAAACAAACAAACAAAAACAAGCAAACAAATAAATAAATAAATAAATTTAAAAAATAAAAAATAAAAAACACTAAGATTATATAGTAGCAGATACATTCCTATAATTCCACATACTCAGAAGACTAAAGTAAAAAGATCACAAGTTTGAGGCCAGGACAGGTAAGCGTGATCCTGTTTCAAAGCTAAAACAAAAAAAGGAAGGGGAAAGGGAAAAGGGAAAAGAGAAAGAGAGCAGGCTGGAGGGGTAGTTCAATAGTAGAGCACTTGCCTAGCTTACGTGTGATCCTAGGTTCAATCCCCAATACCACATAAACTTTTAAAAAGATCACATAGTAACAGAAAAGTCTCACAATATTGGTAAGTGAAATAAGAACAAATTATGTCTAAATTACTATTATCTACATTACAGATATGAATTCAGGAGTTGGGGATATAGCTTAGTGGTAGGCTGGTTTCCTAGAATGCATGAGGCTCTTCTTTCAATTGTCAGTAAAACAAAAATAAAAAGAAAGCAATATATCCATAAAAATAAAGGAGTACAAAGGGAAAAAATTAGGATAGTGAGACAATTTTTCTTTAGTGTTAGAATTTTCAAAATAAATTTAACTGTTATTGAAGAGTGAATTTTAAAGCAGTACTATAGCAAAGGTAGGGGAAAGAATACAGTATATAACCAAAACTAGAGAGAGACAAAGGTCTCAAAGAAGCACAACTTAAGCCTGACCTTTATTATCTGGTGTCTGCGGGGTTGAAAATGCATTTGTGTTTTCAATGATATGCAGGGCGTCAATGTTCTCCTGTTCCACGATCATGAACTGACTCCAGTATTCCAGGGGCAGTAAAAGCAGGCGCTCTACCACCTAAACAACATCAAACATATTTGCAAACTTCCAAAGCTCAAGGCTTACTTTTCATCATGCTTTCATGTTACCATACTGCTCAAGTTTACTCACATACACCCCTACCTTGGGTTGACGCTTAATGTCCTGTAGCATTGTCATCGGATCTGGATTGGGCACAGCATGGGCGACTATAGTAGGGCCAAAGACTTTAGCCAGATTGGGAATATCCATTTTTGTGCTTGGACTCTGAGCCACTCTAAGCAAAAGAATATTACATTAAGAGCTACTCCTCCACTTAAATGCAGACCAAATATAAGTTCTACAAGAAAACAATTCACCTTTCACATTCACTAACACCTATCCTATATTGTCTTCTCCTTGGAAAATTCCCTAACTCCCAGAACAAGTTTCTACTGTACTCACCTCTGCAAATGAATCATAAGGAAGGCTAATGTGTCCCTGTTGGCCTGGGGCAATTCACCAACAGCCTGGTACATAGCAGCTATGCTGTTGTCTTCATCTGTGATTTCTGTAAATGAAAAGAGAGCACCAAGAGGTCTAGACTTTTTTCCCTTGACAGTGGCCTTCCAGGATATTGACCACAAAGTCTCATCTATACAGTAAGCTTCTGAAACTTCTGATTAGGTTCATGACTGCATCAGGCTCCAGTTTCATTAACAAGCAGAACACTTGCCAACAGCTCAATATTAGAAGTCAGAACTTTTTAAAAAATCACCCTTGTCGTTAGGGTAAACAGCTAGCAACCTATCTGCTAGGAAGAAAAGACAACTACAGTAGCAATTACCAAGAAGGTATCACCAATAAGATATACTTAAGGGCCTGTTGTACTGTGTACCAGGCACTCTTCTAAATGTTAAGGATAAAGCAAACAAGTTATTGCCTCATGGAACATACATTCTATTGGAGGAGTTAGTCCAAATGCAAATATATCTCAGGTAAACAATATATAAATAAAGAATATATGGTGGGCAAGAAGCTAAAAAGTAATGGGAGCTGTTAGAAAGGTGATCATGAAAGATATTTTTTTTTTATTTTATCTTATTTTTTAAAATTTATTTATTTATTTATTGTCAGGCAAGTGCTTATTCCACTGAGCTATCTCCCCAGCCCCATTTGGTTTTTTTTTTTTTTTTGTAGGACTGGGGTTCGAACTCATGATCTTACACTTGTCAGGCAGGCACTTGTGCAATGGAGCAATCTCCCCAGCCCCATGAAAGATATTTCTGAGGACAAGATATCTGAAAAAAAAAAACTTGAAAGAAATAAAGGAACAAACCACACAGCTAGCAATCTAGTGGGAGAGCATTCAAGACTGAGACAATAGCAATTATGAAGGAGCTGAGGTGGGAAGAAAGCTTGATAAAGTCTAATAAAGGCAAGAATGCCAGGATAACTGAAAGGCAAGAAAGGATGCTGGGCAAAACAGTGTTAGAGATACAACCAGGAACCAAATCATGTCTAATCTTTTGGGCCCCATTAAAGCCTGTGGACCTCATTCTAAAACTGATGGGAAGATACTGGAGGATATTAAGGACAGCAGAGACATCATAAAATTTAAATTTTAAAAGAACCACTCTAGCTCTGTATGAACATCATACTAAAAATGACACAAGTAGAAACAGGACAATCACCTAGCACATGCTTACATATCTGAGGGATCAAAGCCTGTCATAAGGCATAGTTGTACTCCTTTTGTCCCCTTCAAAAAATATCAAATTTAAGATATATTTTATAAAACTGCAGACAAGATCTGAAAATGGATCAGGTGGGAGTGTGAAGAATCAAAAATAGTTCCAACTTCAAAGAACAACTGGTAGCACACACCTATAATCCCAGCACTTGGGAGGCTGAGGCAAGAGGATTGGTGAGAGTTCCAGACCAGCCTGGGCTACAAAAGTGAGCTCAAGGCCAGCCTGAACTGCATAGTGAGACCCTGTCTCAAAAAGACAAAAAAAAAAGGGCCGGCGAGATGGTTCAGTGGTCTAAGGCGCCTGCTTAGGAGGGCTCAGGCAACTGCAGGGACTGCAGTTCGATCTCCGGCACCACATGCTGCGCCAGTGCCACCACCAGGGCAGGCTGAGCCAGCCACAAAATGAATAAATAAAGAAACAAACAAACACAACAAGCAAACAAATAAATAAATAAATAAAATTTAAAAAATAAAAAAAATAAAAAAAAAAAGACAAAAAAAAAAAAATTATAAAGAACAACCTAACAAAAGAACACTTGAACAAAAAATAAGATCGACAACAACAAAAGTACAGTTTAGAAAGAAGAGGGGAATGAGAACACATATACAATTATTCACCCATCAAACTATCTGAACACCCACTGTATTTCAAGCACTGTTGTACTGGGCAGGGAATGGAGAAGTAAAAAGAATGAGAAATCCCAGCCCAGGTGGAACAACATTCAAGTACTAAGATCTGCCCTTACCTGCTGCCTCCATAAAGGTTTTGTTCAACCGAAAGGTCAGAAGCGGTTCTTTGAGGTTTCGAAGGAAATCTTTCAGGAGGCTGCAGATGGCATGGATATCATCTACTTTGCTGAGCAGGGGTACAGTCTTCACTTTCAGGAATTTCTCTTTCAGCTCTTTTACTGTCCGGTCACAACCTGAGATCCTATATAAGCCTGTCTATTATCAAGATAAACATTTTTATTTAAGAAACAAGTAATTATTAATGCAAATTTACTCTGTCCCAGTGCTGACTCTTACCTCAGTCAGGCCTCTCTGCTCAATCTCATTTACACAGTGGACAACAATAGAAGGGATCATAGGAGAAGTCTGGGACACATAATCAGCCAGCATTCTCTGAAAAGAAAAAGAGCTTTATTGTTTATATCACTTAAGGCCAGCAGAGAAAGATCATGTGTGAAGAACCAGATCCAAGGCCTGGGGATGTGGATCACCACACTTCAAGGCAAAGTGAAGTGTTTGCCTTGCATATATGTAAAGCCCTTCATTCAATTCCTACTTCTATCTCTTGACCTAAAATATCACCTCCACACTAAAACTCAAGTTGGGATGTTGTAACTTTAAGACAGGGTCCTGATATGTAATTCAGGCTGGCCTTGAACTCACTTTGTAGCCCAGGCTGGCCTTGAATTTATTTTATAGAGATCCTCCTGTCTCAGCCTCCTACTGAGATTACAGGACTGTGCCACCACACCCAGCTACCAAAGCATATATTAAAACAGAGATTCTCAATACTTTTTCTTTTCTTTTGATACTGAGCCACGCAGCCCCATCCCCTCACCTGCCAGGCATACTGAGGGGGCCACTGAGACCTGGGCTAGTGGAGCATTCCTATAATCCCAGCTCTGGGAAGGCTGAAAACTGGAGGATTACTACGAGTCTGAGCTATGCAGTGAGATCCTGTACCAAGTACATAAAAAATACATAAACACATAAATAATAATAATGGGCCGGCGAGATGGCTCAGCAGTCTAAAGTGCCTGCTTAGGCAAGCTTAGGCAACCGCAGGGACTGTGGTTCAATCCCTGGCACCACATGCTACACCAGCCCCACGCCCAGGGCAGGCTGAGCTGACCAAAAAAAAAATAATAATAAATAAATAAATAGATTCTTTAAAAAGTTAAAATTTTAACACTTTTCATAGTTGATCATGATGAAAATCTACCTATGGGGAGAAATCCATGGCTCCACATTAGAATACAAAAGAATTTTAAAAACTATATATGCACTAGACTGGGCATAGTGGTGCATGCCTGTAATCCCAACTCTTGGGAGGCTGTAAACAGGCAGATCACTATGAGTCCGATCTAGTAGTGAGACCCTTCCCTAAAATATAAAAAACAAACAAAAAACTCTATATATGCATGGATAAGAACTCCAAGATTAAAAAACTTGGGTAGGGTGGCCTATGCCTGTAATCCTAGCACTGAGGGTGAGCCAGGAGAATAAGAAGATGGCAAGTTCAAGTCTCACCTGGGCAAACAACCTTGCCTCAAAAAATAAAATAGAGATGAGGAAATAACATGAGATGTTTACTTTCATTTTTGTCTTATTTATACAACCAGTAATTTCTTAATGAGAGTTATAGATGTTTAGAAATAAGCAACTTTTTTTCTTTTTTGAGACATGGTTTCACTATTACTCCTGGGTTGGCCTCAAACTTTCAATTCTCCTGAATGCTGGGGAGTACGTCATCATGCCCAATTCCAATAACCTATTCTTAATAACCTAGTTTGGAATATCTCTAGCATAAGAGAAAAAAATACTCATAGTTGGTATTATGCAATGGCTAAGATCTGCATCAAAATAATTCAGTGGACAGGGTTGGAAGAAAAGAGAATAAATCTACAGTGATGAGAGCTGGGTGTGGTGGCTCACTCCTATACTTCCAATACTTGGGAGGTGAAGGTAAGAAGATGCCTACAAGTTTGAAATCAACCTGAACTACATAGTGAGAGAGACCCTGTCTCAAAAAAAACAAAGACAATAGACATCAGTAAATCATAGAAGAAGAATCAAAGGCTAGATCATCCTTTCTATCTATCTACTTAGCTAGCTAGCTATGAAATTTTCCAAAACAGGATAGGAGGAAGGGAAAAATTAGAAAATAAGGGTGGCTGGGTGTGGTGACACACACCTATAAACCCAGTACTCAGGAAGGTGAGGCAGGAGGATCACTGTGAGTTTGAGGCCAGCCTGGGCTACAAAGTGAGCTCAAAGCCAGACTGAGCTAAACAGTGAGAACTTGTCTCAAAATAGAAAAAAAATCGGGAAAGAGAAAAGAGAGGGAAAAAGAGAAGAGCAGTAAAGAGACAGGAGGGAAGAGGAGTTTGGTTTTAGAAAGTTGTTTGGAACAACTACTATGAAGACAACAATATGCATTGTATTAATTACAGTGGCTGTCCTACTAATGTGTTTTGAAACTGTCTCATTGTTATCTCTTATTAAAAGTAATAAAAAAAAATAAAAGAAAGGTTGTGGGGTTTTTTGGTGCCAGGAATCAAACTCAGGACTTTATACTTGCTGGGCAGGCATTTTGGCATTGAGCTAAATAACCTAGCCCCAAAAAGGTTTTAAGCAAACCCAAACACAGCTTGGCTACAGGTTAACATTTTACAATTTCTATTCATTGTTCATAGAGGGAAATATATTTGGCATTGGTAATTTCAGAATAAAAACTAAAGATGGACAGTGACACACACCCATAATCTCTGTACTCCGGAAAGCTGAGGCACAAGGACTACAAATGCAAGAGCCCTCTGGAATTTAGCAATTTAGAGTCACCCTGTCTCAAAGTTTAAAAAAATAAAAGAAGTGCTTTAAAAGGAGATGGGCACCTGTAATCCCAGCACTTGAGAGGCTGAGGCAGGAGGATCAGTGTAAGTTTTGAGACCAGCCTGGGTTATAAAAATGAGCTCAAGGCCAGCCTGAACTGCACAAAGAGACCTTGTCTCAAAAAGACCAAAAAAAAGGGGGGGACCAGCAGGGACTGCAATTCGATCCTCGGCACCATACACTGCGACAGCCTCAGCCCCGGGGCAGGCTGAGCTGGCCATAATAAAAAAAAAAAAAAAAAAGGAGATGGGGGTGCTGCAGATGTAGCTTAGTGTAAACACTCTGTGTTCAATCCCCAATATCACCAAAAAAATAAACTAAACCTGACACTAAGCCTTTGACAAGCTAAAGAAACCATACTATGATAGTTCAGGGAGCCATACCTCTCCAATTTTGACAGGTGTTTCTGTCAAGGTAGGAATGCAGGGAAGGGGACAGCGTTCCCGACATTCCGGATGAGAGACCACACGACAGTCTCGACACTTCAGCGATAATTTGCCAAATTTTATCCGCTTTCCACATGGAACACAGGATTCAGGTTTGATAACCTGAGAATAAAACAGGGCAGAAGGAACATATGAATTACACAATTATCATCATCAAGCAACATAGAATGAGCACTTAATATAAACCTAACAACCCTGAGACCTTCACCCACATTTACTTATGTAATTTTCACAAAAATCCTGTAAAGAAGGTTTTGCTTTATTCATTTTAAGAAAACCAAAACAAAAGGAAGTAACTTGCCTAAGGCCATCCAACTGGAAGACAGCAGGAGCGAAAAGAATTTGTCGACAAGGAATTAGAAAGCCTGGATGTTAAAGCTGCTACTTCTCATATGGCTCAAACAAAAGAATTCCTATGAACTTCTAGTTAGTTTGCTTGAGTTTTTTTCCTTTTTTTTTTTTTTTGGTGGGACCGGGGTTCAAACTCATGACCTTGCACCTGCCAGGCAGGCACTTGTGCCACTAAGCTATCTCCCCGGCCCCAATTGCTTGAGTTTTTAGAAGGAAATCAAATTTACAAAGTTAAAATATTTTGAAAATCTAAAGTGCTATATTCAGACAGAAAATAAGCATGCATCACTAAAAGTGTAAACACTGCTTACACAAAAAGTTGCTTTCTTTAATTTAGTATCATCCACAGAACAGAAAGACACCTACTTTCTGTAACCAGTATTATCTCGGGAGAGCAGGATTGAAAATAGGAAGGAGGGCCGGCGAGATGGTTCAGTGGTCTAAAGCGCCTGCTTAGGAGGGCTCAGGCAACTGCGGGGACTGCAGTTCGATCCCCGGCACCACATGCTGCGCCAGCGCCACCACCAGGGCAGGCTGAGCCAGCCACAAAATGAATAAATAAAGAAACAAGCAAACAAATAAATAAATAAATGAAAATAGGAAAGAAATTCAACACATAACTTTAAAACACTAAGGAATTTACATTTATTCCCAGTATATAATACTTTCAAAATTTTCAAAGAATATTATGAAACTAGGAGCCAGGAAGATAGCTCAGTAGAATAGGCATCAACCTGGCAAGTGCAAGGTCCTGAGTTCAATCTCCAGTACAGCTTAAAAAAAAAAAAAAAAAAAA
>PVKN010011364.1:0-21744 GCA_004027915.1 Capromys pilorides | reverse complement strand
CCTGGAGCATGATCTGGGCCTGCCTAGGATATGATTGGCTCCTCCCTAGAGCGGGATCAAGGGCCCATCCTGGGGTATGATTGGTTCTACCCTAGGGCACAACGGGCCCACGTCAGAGTGACTGAGCACAAAGAGACTTTTTAAAGAGCTGTTACTCTCTGCTCCGGTGAGTTGGTTGAGTTGGTTGTTCTGCCGCCATGAACTGGATGCCCTCTGCCCTGTTCCACTCAGCCTTGGGCCAGCCGAATATGGACTGAAACCTCCAGCAACTGTGAGCTAAATAAATCTTTCTTTCCTTCATTTTGAGTGTTGGGTATTTGTCCCAGCAATGAGTAAAAAGTAACTAAGACAGGTGGATTTCAGCTATAAAAGCAGAAGCCTTTAAACCTATCACCTTGCTGCTTCTAAAGAGTATTCTCCAAGGGGCATAGGGGGTATACCCCTTGTAAAACATTATGGCTCAGTGTTCAAAAGATCTGATTAATATCAATTTCTTGAATTTGGTGATTGAAAATCTAAACCCTTGGTAATAACCAAGTGAAAAATATCAGTATTTTTTCTTTATTTCTTTTTTGTCTTTTTGAGACAAGTTCTTGCTATGTAGTTCAGGCTGGCCTTGAGCTCACTGTGTAACCCAGGCTTGTCTCAAACTCTCAGTGATTCTCCTGTTTCAGCATTCCAACTGGTGGGATTATGGGTATTCACCACCACACCTGGATTATTATTATTATTATTTGAGTTGAAATAAAAGGCCGGCAAGCTATTTCGAGGAACAGCAAGTTTCAACCTTGTTAATCCCAAATTAGAAAACTCGATATCGATGGAAGTATTAGTTTGTGGATATTAAGATGAGTTATCTTAAGAAAAGAACCATGTGTCTTCCTGTAAAAGGTGCAATGGACTATAGCACTGTGCTAAATCCAGTTCTGCTAGAGGTGGAGAGGGCAGGGAATGGCTTACTGCAATGGGGCACAGTAACGTAATGCTATCTAAAGCTCATCTACAACCAGGTCAGAGCTCTGTGATGCACATTAGTGCTATTTTTACTCACTCCCTCTGTCTCCAGCAGAGGCCTGGGGCTCCAGGTGGACTTGTCAGGGCAACACCTGTTGCCACCTGCCTAGGGAGATGGCAGGCATTCCCCTGGCTGCCCATCACTACCATAATATCATGTCTTGCCCTGAGGATCTAAATTCTCAGAAGAGGGACCACCATCTTTCAAACTCAAGGCAATATCCACTACTATCCTATCTTCTTAACAGTTTGGAGACCCTGGGAGGTTTAGTTAAATTTTTCCTTATACATTAGGGGGAAAAAAAGCATAAAAGGTAAGCCACTGCTATACACTCAACCTAAAATACCTCTCTGTTGATCTTCCAGGAAGCCAAGGCTTTGAGTAATCTGAATATTCAAAAGTAACATATGATCTTTTGAGCACAA
Source organism: Capromys pilorides (assembly GCA_004027915.1). Classification (NCBI taxonomy): domain Eukaryota; kingdom Metazoa; phylum Chordata; class Mammalia; order Rodentia; family Capromyidae; genus Capromys; species Capromys pilorides. Next base: position 20,304 of record PVKN010011364.1, on the reverse strand, counting down.
CCAGTGAAACAATTGATGGTGTCAGTGCTTAGCTACTTCAAAGGGAGCATTTTGATTGAAGGGCCACACGTGTTCAATAAAAATGTTGTAAGTTGAATGTTGACTGTGCCCTTACGTTCAGGATGATTGAAACACCAGGAAAGCTAATGGAATTAGTTTGAAAAGGAAAAAAAGAGATGAAAAACATACCAAATAATTTCCACTAGGCACATCATGATTACAAAGGGAAATGAACTGAAGATGCTTTTCTCATAGGACTGTTGTACATATGCGAGCTGTGCATAAAAATTAAGAGAACGAATAGATTGTCTTAATACGCAGTGTTTTCCTTCTCCATCCTCTATGCAGCTGTAAACTTAAAAATGGCTTTAAGTGATTATGTTTAAGTTCATTTTGTTGTGAGCATCACTGTGGACATTCTAGGAAGGTCCTGTCTAAGTTTCAAAACACAGAATCCTCCTGTATGTGTCAGCTCTAGGTTCTCCAGCCCATGATGGCTAGTAGAACACACAGTTAATCTTTCCAGGACTTTAAATCATGTCTGCGTAGTTGATGGGCCAGGCAGGAGGATCCTCCGCCAGGGAGGGCTTCCAGTGGCATCAACAAATGCTCTCTGCCTTCTTGGGGTTCTCACATGGGCTCCTCTGCCACCTGCCCTGCAGCAAGGCCCTGATCCTGCCGAAAAGCTCACGGTTGCTGCTGTAGATGGGGCGTCAGGGCACTGTTTCGATTTTGCCTGTGACCACCTGCTTCTTACAAGCCAAGCAGCCTTTACAGATCAATAATGCAGAAAGTGGGCCATGGGCTTTGTGGCTTGGCATGTGGCTCCCTCTTCTCCTCCTGTGGAGCTATACGGGAAGCCAGTTTGGCGCTAGGCACCAGGAAGGGGGGCTGTCGCTCACTGGCCAAGGCAGGCACAGATGCCACAGGAATGTGGATGTTTGCCTCACAAGGCCCCAGCACAGGGCAATTTATAAGAAATGCAATTTCACAGAGAGCGGGGAGAGAGACATGCTTGTAATTGATGGCAGAGGTGAAACTCCGCATTCTTGTTCCCTCGTCTCCATTGTGAGGAGATGAAGACAGGATAAGCGACACCAAAGGGGCATTAGTTACAGATTAGTTTTCCTGACTTATAAAACCTCCCCAAATAATTTAGTAATGAAGACCTCTTCTGTGTACTGTCAGCTTTATTTATCTGTCCTACCTCTATTCTGAATCCGTCATTTATATACTCTTCGCAGGTGTCACATTCAGCTGCCAGCATCCAGCACACTGCACAGGTTTTCAGTGGGATGTGTCCTTTAAAGTTAACTAAAATGATGGCTCTTATCACATAGAATATGACCCACAAAAATAGCTTTTTGAGATATTTCACTGATAGATGTTCTCTATTTCGGTCTAACAATCAGTATCATTATTTCTAACAAAGAGTAATATGCCATTTCTCAAAATGGCTTTAAAGAGCAGTCTGTGTTATTTTGTGCTTAAGTAAGGACATGTGGAGACATTGGTGGACCCTGGCCAGAATGAAGACAGGAGAAGGTAGGACAGTCTGGAGTGAGAATCTGACAGGTCAGGCAAAGACCTCATAGGAGGCTGTGCACCCGTGGGTCATGGAGCCTTAGCCAAGCCACACCTCCACCTTCACCGTGTCTCAGAGTTCAGGAAGATGACGATGAAAATGAGCATTCTCTGATGAAGGTCATGCACCAGTCACCTATGGTGGGGTCCACCTGAGGTCCCCTCTAGCATGAGTAAGTATCCCTTTTCCATTTCAGCTCCTTTCTTATAGATTTAGGTCAGGGCGTAAGATATGGGCCAGTTCATTCCCTTGCTAACCCGAGGAACTGTGGCTTGCCAGCTCACCCTCTCCTTTCTCTTTCTAGTCTACTCTAAGTTCTAATAAAGGGACCTCATTGTCCACTGTGGTCCTGACAGGCTCTGACCATGCTGGGCCTTGCTCAGCTCATTGCCCTGGATGCGGGCACCTACTCACCTGCAAAGATTCAGCTACCACTGTGAAATCCTTATTTTTTGCCCACCACAATTACTTCCACTCCCCCACATCTCTCAAGCTGCAAACCCAGAGCGTCTTTTCTGTCAAATTACCTAATTTTGCAAATGCAGTGCAGGTCTCACGTCTAGGGAAAGACTCAACAGAATTTCCTTCTCGCCAACCCGTCTTCTGTCTGTAATGGCTGCAGTACAAATTTGCACATTAGCATTCTTCCTAGTGCTCTTTCATTTGCTGTTTGTAAGACTAGAACTTCTTTGAGTAAAGCTTAATCATCATGGTGACCTACAACTAATAGATTCTTAACTTCTTGATAGATTATTGGTCATTAGATGCTTTCTGCTAAAGGAATTTCAAAATAGGAAACCTTCTTTCATTTGCTTATTTCCTTATTTACCCAACCAACATTGATTGAGACTTTACCCACTCCTTCAACATCTAATTGCACTTACCTGGAAACTTTGAAACAAGAACTTGAGAAACAAAATTAGAAAAGACGCATAAATACTCATGGCATGGTGGGACCTCTTCCCTCTTCCTCTTAGCTATTCTCTGAGCTTTGACCGTTAGTTCTTTAAAATAGAAAATTTCCATGTAGCTTTCTTCTGGTGATTAGTCATTACCTATGTAACAAATCAACCCTGCATATTATGGTTTAAAATCAGTTTGTGATTGTCCTTGATAGGGCAATGATCAACTAGACCTAGCAGGGGAGCTCTTGTCCAGGGTCCCAGGACCTGTAGATGTAGCTGACAAGGGCAGAAGTTGGAGGGACCTAAGGATCCACGCGGGCTGGATGTGCAGGATGGCTCACTTGGGTGGCTGGCAAGCGATACACGGAGTAGGCTTGGAGCTCAACTGGGTGACCCCCTGGAAAGTCTGAGCATGTCATGTCCATGTGCTTGGGCTTCCACTAACCAGGTGGCTGGGGTCTGAGGGAGGCACTACAAGAACAAACACTCAAGAGGCCCAGGAGGAAGCAGTGAGACTCCATTAAGTCCTAGCCTTGGAAGCCCCAGAATGCCACTGTCTCTAAATCCTACCTAATTAGTCATACAAGTCTGCTCAAAACGGGAAGAAGAAAGCTAGACCTTGTCTCTTTATGTGAAAAGCAGAATACGCACAAAGGGAGGTAAGGCTCCGCAGTAGCCATCTTGGGGTCTTTCTTCCATAGGCTTTCTTGAGTTAAGTTCCCCACCCCGTTACCAAGGCAGGACTGTGTGCTATTTGTAGCTTTACATGTTTCCTTGACTAATATTCATAACCAGATAAGCTAGGTATGTTTCTCTCCCCTATATTAGAGAGGATAAAAATAGGTTCACAAGGATTTTGGAATTTGTTCAAGGTCAAAAAGACAGTGAAGCGCATAGCGAGTTCTGAGCCCTGATATGCCTGCCTGAACGCATTTTCTCCATGACAACCCTACCTGAAATTTTGATAGTATATGAGGGATGCCAAAGACAAGCAGGACCCAAGGAAAAGAAGGATGTGCTCAGAGGCACCTTGATTCAAGCGGCTGTAATTCTCTGGGGTTGGCAGTCTGGGTGTCATAGTTCCTGTTAGAGCAACAGTTTTGGGTGTTCAAGCCCTCAATTAGAGCAACAGTTTTGGGTGTTCAAGCCCTCAAACACTTTTCTTTTGGGAAGAATCATCTCTAAGTTGTAGATGAAGCATCTTAAGACCATATATCTCAACCAAACAAAAGCCCAATGTATCATCTAGATTAAAATTTACTGTAGAGTAACAGTCTAATTAAACAAAACAGACATTTCTAGTAATTTTTAAATTGTCTTTGATAAGGGCTGGTGAGATAGTTTAGTGGACTAAGTGCCTGCTTTGGCGAACCCAGGGACCAAGTTTGATCTCTGATTCCGCATGTCACACTGGCCAGCCCCAGGGCACTCTGAGCAGGTACCTGGGTCTGGCCTTGGTGGCGCATGCCTGTAACCCCAGTGCTGGGGAGTTGAAAGCAAGAGGATCACTATGAGTCCGAGCTATGTAGTGAGACCCTGTACCAAATACATAAATGAATGAATGAATGACTAAATAAATAAAATTATCTTTGATATAAGGCAAAGGTAAATCTTCCTATAAAATCTGAGCTTTCAAAATTAATTGCAAGACAAAATTTCGCATTGTGCTATAATATAAGCTGAATTTTTAAATAAACATTTGTATCATTACAATAAAATATGATTCAGAGAGTCTGTTCCAGCCTCCTTTTCTTTCAGTCGCGGCGGCAGCTCTGACCCCTTAATGGCATCCCCTCTTGGTTCCTAACAAAAAAGAAGGGTCATGCAGTATCTGTATTTCCTCTTTGTGCAACACAATGCTATTTCTTTGAAGAGCTGCCTTTCAAGTTCCTATCTCTAATTCCACTTCTGACGTAAGAACTTGGAGAGAAAAGTACTGGTAAAAGATTATGATGCATTTAAATCTTAAATTTTCCTACAGATCTATTTTGCTTCCAACCTGGAAATAAAGATAAGACAAAGATCAAATGGAACACAGCTAATAAGTAGCACCAGCGAATGTGAATGGGTCCATGATGTAGGTGTTGATGTCTTGAGTCTGAAAACTCCAGTTGTGGCAGTGGCAATGCTTGCTTTGGACCTGCATAGGTGTTTTGTTTTTGTTTTTTTTTTGGTACTGGGGATTGAACTCAGGACCTTGTGCTTGCCAGGCAAGTGCTTCTTCTACTGACCCTGGCCCTCCGCTTAGGTGTTTCTGAAATGTTTAAGGGCCAACGGGCTAAATCCCTCTTTCTCTGAAATTATCTGAGCAGTGCTGCCCCCTGCTGGTAGCAGTTATATAACCCAGCAGACAGGCGTTCCCTGCCTTCTTTGCCCTTCTGCTGGGGAATACAGCTCTAAAGCTCTCAAAGCTAGTCTCGCTCACACTAGCCTTCCTAACCCACCCTCTCTGCAGACAAGAAGCTACAGCCAACGCTTGGAGGAGAAATGACACGCTCATTGTTGAACTTCTGGTTCAGCTTTCTTTCTACACAACTGAAACTCTTGGATACCCAGCACGTAGAACACGCAGGTCCAAACGGCATGCTGCTTGACGTCGCCGTGCTGTTTGAACGAGGATGTGTCTCAGAGTCTGGGGCTTCAGGGGTGAATCTGAGTCTACAGTTCTATGCGATTTAATGAAAATGGTCAGGATTTTCCTTAAACACTGAGGTATGATTCTCATGTATGACTTCCTGTATCTCTTTCATGGAGTGAAACAGAAAAACTTTACTTTTATGTAGTCAGGTTTCTAGGAAAAGCATTCTTCTATAAGCTGGCTTATCGATTTGAGGATATGATCATGAGAATACAAATCTGATACTTACAGAGCCAAGATATTGCAACAGTCCTTTTAAGCTTTCAGGTATGTAACTAAATTTTATTCTGAGTTTATTAATACTTGAGTCTTCCACATAATTCAAATTGGTAAAGAAAATTGTATATGAAATTGTGATGTTGACATTCTTAGAACATTTAGATTCTTATGGCCACTAACAAATCTAAATCCTCCAACTCATCTACCCCTCGAGTAATTATTCCTACACTATGGAACTAGCTAGCAGCTCCAAGATGGCATCGGACTCAGGAAGTTGGAGCCACGACAGTCAAGTGCCTTCTAAACCACAGGCATCTATTTTCCATGGGCCTGGAGCTGGAGTCCCCAGTCAGAGTCAGCATCTTCAGGGTCTAGCAAAGGCCGACCTCTAGGTTGCAGACTGCTGGGTTCTTGCTGTGTAGTGGAAAGCGAGTGGGTGAGCTTTCTGAGGGCCCTTTTTTTGTCCCCCCAAAATTAAGGGTACTAATTCTAGTCATCAGGGTTCCACCCTCAAGATTTAATTATTTCTCAGAGGCTCCCTTCCAATACTATCACGTGTAGGGATTAGGATTTAAAATGGGAATATTTTGAGGAGATATAAACTTTCTACCCATTGAACTGTTCACATTCAATTTATAGATAAAGTAGCCAAACACCTAAGTAGATTTTTTTCACAACTGCGATAGGCACAATAACAGCTGGCAAGCTTGTGTGTCAGAGATATTTGCCAAGAGCAAAGCCACTTGCCTTAGGATGCCTTCATTCTCTCTCTAGGCAAAGCCCTTCCCAACTCATGCCTTCTGACTTTGGCCCTTTTTCTTTTGATAGCAGTCTTATATTTATGTTTCTACTCTTCAGATTTTTTTTTTTTTTTTTTCAGTACCAAGGATTGAATTCAAAGACTTTGCACTTGCCAGGCTGGCAGGCACTTATGCTGCTGAGTCACAGTCCCAGTCCTGACTTTTTTTTTTTTAAAAAAAAAGTGAAAATGACTCTGTGTGTGTGTGTGTGTGTGTGTGTGTGTGTGTGTGTGTGTACTGCTCTAGACTGAGCTAATCTATAACTGTTTCTTGCAGGTAGGCGCTGAGTCACTTCTTCCTTTGCTATTGTTCTGTTGTGCCTGGTATAATCTGCTAAGAAAGGAGCTCAAATGGTGTTGACCAATGCATGTGGCATTTCCTAGAAAACTGATTATGGGAAAAGCTTCACGCAGGGGACAAGACCTCACCCTCCTTAACAAATGCATCTGTTTCTCTTGAGACAATGTCTGCTTATCCAGCAGCCTGGCTGTTTGCTAGTCACTGCCAATTAGCATAATTACTACCTCAAGGCCTTGCCCTTTATTGATCCTGGTAGTTAAGGCAGTTTACAGTCAAGAGACACGCTGACTGATGCTGACGGAAGTACAAATATATTCACCGGGACCTCTAATGGCACTTTGTCCTTTTTCTAGCTTTCTAGAATTGCTTTGTCTGTTTTGTTTTAGACTGCACATTGCTTTTTCTCCTTTTCCCTAAATTCAGTATATTATTTAACACAGCCACAGAGAGCTGCGGGAAGAGGTTTACAACAAAAGCTCAGTTTCAATTCCAACTAATGTGATCAGCCTGTCAAAATAAGCGTACAGTCAGATAAATAATCAGCAAGGTATTTATCAAATGCCGTGGTGGCACCATATGGAGGGCTATTCAGGGATTTGTAGTTAATAGAAGGGGTTGAGCCTGGAGTCTCTGGCTCTTGAAAAGACTCTCAGGAAGATGCTATTAAGAAAATGAACTAACAGTGAGAAATCTGGCAAAATACCAGCCTGATTCCAAGCAGATTTTAGTAGCAAGCATTCTCGAGATTCTAGAAACTAGAAGTGTGCAGTGACATTTACTGACAAAGAGCACTGCTTCTTAAATATTTTGCAGTATTGGAGCTGGAACCAGGGGCCTGTACACTCAGTTACTCTCCCAGCCCTTTTTAATATATTTTTTTTTCAATCGAGGGTGTCACTAGCCATTAAGTTGCCAAGGAAGAATGCCATCTCTAAGTCTAGGCTCCCAGGAACAAAGAGAGAGGCATAGCATAGATTCTTTGAGAGTCAGAGGAACCAAGTCTTGATATTGACATCTTGATCTTGGAAACTCCACCTCTGGAACTGTGAGGTGACAGATCTATTGCTGAAGCCACCCAGCATGGGATGCTTGATTATAGAATCTCGCAAACTAAAACAGGATCTTGTGGCTCCAGCAAAGCACGTCAGAGTGAATCCCAGTATTTCTAATGACATAATTGGGAAAAAGAAAATCACTTTCCTTTCCTAGTCATTAGGAAACAAGAGCAGAGTGTTGAGGGCTGTTGTGTGGAGAGCTTCTGGGCAACTGACGATAGCAGGGAGGCAGACCCAGAGAGCACAGTAAACAGGCGGGCACCGTGGTGACACTGTTGGAGCTACAGTACTACAGCATTTGGGACTAGCTCTCAGGCTCTGGGCTTTCCAGTAGGTTGTGGTCAGCTTTCCTGTACAGTGTTTCTATGCCCACATGGAGGAGAGGTTTATTCAGCTCATGGTTTCAAAGCATTCAGTCCATGGCACAAGGACATGTTGGGACAAAGCTGCTGCATACATGGTGGCTGGGAAGCAGAGCAGGGCAATGGTGTCAGGGAAGGAGGCATGAGCGGGTCACACACAGTACTCAGAAGTGCGCCTAAGCAACCCGCCAGGCAGATCCCAAGACAATCAAGCTGATGTGTGAGCTTAACCATTGCATACTGTATTGGTCAGCAAATTCTCTAGCTTTTCTTACTCCAGGTTGAGAGGTCTGTGTTCATTTAAGAGTCCAAACAAGTTTCTTAGAATCTGCGTATCATGGGCTGGTTCCTTGTATTGCATGAATATGGCTTTAAACAATGATGGGAAGTCACATTATATGTTACACATTTTATTTCATAACAACAAAATGCTGTAACCTCCTGAATTGAGGAGTTTTTCAGAACAGTGATCCATAGCACACATGCTGACAGAAAAAAAAATGTGTTCAGGAGCAAAGTGTGAAATTAAATGGAATCATCCACATATTACTGACACAAGTTGAATCTATTTTTGCAATTATCTGTATCTTTCTTCACGCTATTGCCAAATGATACCCTATAAGATAGATGCTTTTTAAAAACAGTAGCATGAGAAATAAAAATATGAGACTTTATAGGATATTTCTGTAATCTCTACCTTGGGTTTCGATGCAGGGACATTCAGGTGACTCTTCCTTTCAAGAGAGTGGCCACAGATTTTCTCTGTGGGAAGATTATAGGTGGATGCGCAGGCATGGAGGGCGGCTGCTGCTCAGCCAGGTTGGGATACTAAGTCTCCACACAAGCCTCTGTGCAACTGAGAACCACTGGTGAAAACCTGGCCCAGGATAGCCACGACCCAGAGTGATTCCCATCTGTTGATTATTGGTCTCAATCCAATTTTTCAGTCTGGTATTCACATTAAAAAAGCTATGCAGATATATTAGCCTCAGAATAATGAACCAAAACAGCATCTGTGCCAAGGACAGAATGAATGGGCCGTTTTAAATGCATTGTCCATTCACGCCTAAAGGTGACCTTTGCAGCATTCTGGAGAACACTTAGATAATTTTCCTGACTTGGAGCAAGAGTCTGACTTCCTTAGTTCCGGGATAAATAATAGATTATTCAAAACTAGAACCTAAAGAGAGTGGGGAATACAGGTATGGCTATGCATTATTTATTTTTGGTCAAGGATAACCTTTATCCGAAAAAAAAAAAAAGACTTAAGGCTCCTTGCAGAGTTACAGATAATGCATCTGACATAGATTTAAAATAAGAGCAAAAAGTAAAGCAAAACAAAGAGGAACGAATTATATGAAAATCGGATTGTGCCAGGAGTGATATTAGCATTAACATAGCATGCTATACTGTGCTAAATTTTTGTTCATAGCCAGATTTTTAGTATGAAGTTCAAAAAGGAAAATTTAATCAGTTATAAAAATCTGTTTTTTTTTTTTTTTTTTTGCAGGACTGGGGTTTGAACTCACGACCTTGCACTTACCAGTCAAGCACTTATGCCATGGAGCTATCTCCCTGGCTTCCAGAGTCTGTTCTTTTTAATAGTAAAAACAAAGAAAAATTCCATTAATTCATGCCAAGAACAACTGCGTGACATGGAGAAAGATCATTTTGCCTCTACGTTGAAGACTTTAAGAGACTTCATAGGCCAGAAGGCCTTGGTTCCTCCCTTTTGTGGATTCCGATCTCATTTCCCCACCTTCTTGCTTTCCCTCAGTAAACATCTTTCTTTGCACTAATGTGTGCCGTGAGTGGGGACCAAGCCTTCAGTGCACAGGCACTTCATTGACTGCTTTGCCTGCGGTGCTCTGGACCATCATGACCACACTCGCGCTAGGGCAGTAAATATTGTTTCTCTTTTACAGATTCAGTCAGGCCTGGGACAGGAGCGACACAGGATCCGTGGATCTGTCTGACTCCAAAATCTCTGACCTTATCTGTGGTGATGTGCAGCTATCAAAGAAGAGGCAGATAATTAAGAAAATATCTCCAGGTAGTTTCGGTTGTGGTTATATTTCTTTAAAACATTTCCCTTGTGGACCCACATGTTTTTGATGATTTTGTCAGCAAAACAGATGATTGTCTTATTACCAGGTCATGTGTGGAATTGTAAAAGTTTATCATGCCTTGTGATTCTCTCATGCAAAAGGCTTACGTGGAGCTCAAGTTCAATGGGTCAGAAACAGCGAAGAATGGTCCTCAGGTAGGATGAAGGAAATAAAGATAAAGGAGTGTCTACATTGCTAAGTTTATAAGTCCTAAAATTACCTAGTCTATCTCATCACATTTAGATTGAGGACATCAAGATGACAGACATTGAAGTAATTTTCAGAGTTTTCAGGGACACTCTGGTGCTAGCTCTTATAATATCCAGCCCTGCTCCTTCCCACAATGCCTCGAAGTCAGCAAACTTGCAATCAACTTGGATTCCAGAAAGCAGAGCCTTCCAGACCATACCATGGAGGCATCGCCTGCCCCATGGAGCAGTTGCCTTTGGTGTGAACCCAGGCAGCTCTCTCCAAGCAAAGGCAATCATCTCATGGGAGCCAAATTATTCCCCAAGCCAAAGGATCCCTCTGGAGCTATGAAAACCAAAACTAAGCTAAGGATCAATTAGACACTGGCCAACCTCAGCTAATCTTTAAAAGCTGACCTCCTGCTTGTGTGAATGGCCAGTCTGAGCCCCTGTGTCAGAGCCATGCTGCTCCCTTGCTCTCTAATTCTCTCTGGTGTATGTGTCTGGGCTTCACACTGATGCATCTTTGTTTTTTATTTTGTCTTTTTGAGATAGTCTTGTTATGCAGTTTAGGCTGGCATTGAGCTCACTTTTGTAGCCCAGGCTGGTCTCAAATGCGCACCGATCCTTCTGCCTCAGTCTCCCAAGTGCTGGGAGATTACAGGCATGCCCAACTATGCACGGCGCATCTTGAAATTCTTCTTTTGTGAAGTGCATCCAGCTGGCTAAGTTATCGTCATTTAGGGACCTTCTCAGACCTTGTCTGGTGACAGGCCAATAAAGTTTGAGGGAGCCTTCAGTCCTAAAATAAACATACCTATGAAATTGATGTCACACAGCTTAGCTTTACTGCCCAGGAAGAGGAAAGGGATGGAGGCCATAACATCTGCATTTATGGCAGAATGAGCCCTTGGGATCTTCTCAGCAAATGATGCTACAAGAACAATGTGGAGCCAGGTGTGGTGGTACATGCCTGTAATTCCAGCACTTGGGAGTCTGAGGCAGGAGGATCAATGTGAGTTCGAGACCAGCCTGGGCTACAAAAGTGAGCTCAAGGCCAGCCTGAACTGCATACAGTGCAGAAAGACAGTTGAGCTGCTGGTTTCTAGGCAATGTTAGTAGCCAACACGTCAGCATCCAGAGCCATGAAAGGAGCTGCAGCTGACGTGTCTGAGGAAAACTGTCAAGAGATGAAAAGGTAAAGCCAAATGCAGTGCTGAGCTTTGCAAACACACAGTACATAGACCTATACACATGCACATATATGCACGCACACATGCACACGCACATGCACATTACTTGAGGCATTGCTGTGTATTTAATGTTTAGCTTCTCTGGCTACATCATCATTTTCAGTCAGACCACAATGTTGCAGAGGGCAGGATACAACCTGAATGGCAATGTGCTTGTTATGGCTTGGGTTTCCAGTGCCCCTCAAAACTCATGAGCTGGAGGCTTGGGCTTTGGGGCCTTAGTTAGATCAAGAAGGCCCTAAATTGGCTAATTCAGAATTTGATGGCATTACTGGGAGGTGACGTAAAGTGGAGGTGAGGCTGGGTTGACGGTATGGATTTATGGAGCTGTGCCCTTGGGTGTGATCCCCACCCGGTCCTGTCTGCCTTTCCCTCCTTCCCGGCCTCCTGACTGTCAGGAGGGGAGCAGCCTCCTCTGCCACCCCTTGTTGCTGTGAGGCTTCTGCTTCTCTCTAGGCCTAGAAGAAATGGAGCCTGTTGACTCTGGACTGGAGCCCTGGAAACCGTGAGGCAGACTGAACCTCTTCTCCGAGTTGACCTTCCTAGGTGTTTTGTCACAGAAAGGAAAAGCTGCTGGACACGAGGCACACACAGACCTGCATGGATGGAGACGACGGAGAAGACAAAGCGTGGGAAAACGTGCCTACTCAGCAAGATCCACAGAGCTGAAAATGGGCAGATGCTGGGGTGGGTGGGAGTCAGGGGGTGATGACAAAGCCAAGTCTGGAGACGGTCTGTGCATCTCTCTCCCCATCCTTCCTGCAGCGAGTCTTCTGAGATGTTTGCTTAACAAGCTTGTTTATTCACAGTAGGAGACATTTCGTACTGATCTGATTGAAGATGCATTTAATTACTGTCACGTTGATAATGGATATTCTCCTCACCCTTCCCCTGGAAACTTCATTGTATGTGCACCCATGTTTCCTTGCTAGCCTCACTGCCAGAGAGTGTCCCTTCTGTTCACAGCTAATTTTAAGGACCGTCCTTTTTCTCCTACTTTATCATCCATCATTCCTTTTCCTGCTTTTTTTTTTCTCACTCTTGACTAGAAATTGCTCCCACCTTCGATCATATTCTTTAATCTCACACATTTAGTTTCCATTTCAGCTCCTTCAAGGGAGAGCCTGCAGCAAGGGCTGCTCCTCAGATACATGTTGGGCTTTACTGGCTTGGGATGCACCATGATCAGTGATACCTTTTAAGGATTTTGAGGCGATTTTAAAAAGCAGACAAAGCAGAGAATTATTTTTGTATTTTCAAGACAGGGTCTCACACTAGTCCAGGCTGGCCTTGAACTCACCCTGTATAGCCCAGGCTGGCTTAAACTGTCATTGATGGTCCTATCTTAGCCTTCTTCTTTGTAAAAATCATTTATTGATTGATTTATATTTTTGGCATAGGGTGTCTCTATGCAGCTCAGTCTCCTAGTGATTCTCCTGTCTCAGCCTCCCCAGTGCTAGGATTATAAGCATGCATCACCATGCCCAGTTTCAGTGGCTGGCATGGCATGTGGTATCAGGGACTGAACCTGGGTCCTTGCACTTGCCAGGCAGGTTCTTAGGCTACCAAACTATCTCCCCAGCCCTACCTCAGCCTTCTGAGTGCTGGAATTATAAGTGTCTGCCTCTACCATGCCTGGCAAGAATTACTGTTGATCTGTATTCTGTTCTTTCCTCATCCCTTCTCACTTCTAGCATATGATAACTTCTCTGAAATTTCTTGTGTTCAGTTCATCTATGACATCATCATAGACTTCTGTGGTTATTTTTCAGATCTGTTTGGGGACTTCTATTTCCTTTTTGAGACTTTCCTACCACTAGCTTCTGGATACATGATTCCCATTGTTCTGACCTCCACATCTGTTCTTCAAAAGTGCTTATTCCTCACTCATTAAAATAGCCTAGTTGGGGTTCAGGACATGTTACCCTAACTATGACACCTCAGCATTTGGGAAGAGAGCAGAAGCAGAAGCAGAAGCAGCAGGCCACTGGCTCCTTCCCTTTACTGTCTTCTCCAGAATCAAGATTAAAATCTGAGAGTTGTCTTCTGACCTTCTTTCCTTCAGCAGGGAAGAGCCTCAGGTAATAGGTGTGTTGCTGCATATCCAAGCCAAGGAAAGTCCAACAGAGAAGTCCAAAAGGATACGACAGATGGGGCTCAGCTCCTCCTGTGTTAGTACCATCAGACCAGACCCCTTGCTCCTCCCAGCCTATTTCTGCACAGCTGTGGGTGAAGGCACACAGATTTCCTCATTTTTGAGCCTCCAGGTCTGAAGGTTCCTGTGACAGAGAAAACTTACATCTGCTCGTTTCCTCATCTGTGACCTGTCCTTTGTGAAAGGACCTCAGCCTACAACGGGAGAGGAAAAAAACACTTCTCCCCCACAGCACCACATTTGACACAGTCACTCAAGCCAGAAAGTGGAGCATCTCTGTTGACATGCAGCCTTGAGGCTCCACATCCATCCTGTCACTCAATCTGGCTGTTCCCATTCCTTTAAAATCCAAGTAGCTGTCCCTTCAGCTCCATTTCTACTGTCTGATTCAAGGTTGCCCAGAATTAATGGAAGGTTTTCACCATGAGTCTTCCTGATTCCAGCATTGATGCCACTATGTTTAACTTCTATGTTGTTCCCCATGAAATAAAACTCAGCCACAGCACTCATTGGCTTGAAGCCTGTCATCAATTTCCTCTCCTCTGAAGTACAATAGTCAAGCTCCTGATAGAAGCCAAGTCTGTTATCATAGGACTTCTGCTCATTAAATTCATTTTAGTAATAGTACATGCTTACAGCATATAATGATTGCATTCATTGCAGGGAACTGGTACATACACATAACACATCTCAGACCCTTACCCCTCTATCCTGGGAAGCCCTGAATCTGGTTACAGCAAGCTCCTGGCAACCCTGTACTGACCTCTGGCATGGTGGTTCTCATATAATTCTACAGCCTTTGATTATCAGGTTGTCCTAGCCCTGAGCTGATGCAGGAAAGTGATTTTGCATCTTTAGACCCCTCTGCCTAGCATAGAACCTGGTTCCTAGTAGGAGGTCAGTATATCTTGGTTCAACAAATATAACTAGGTCAGCATTCTTTCTCTTCTGACTGCTGGGTATGCCACCCATCCCCGGATTGACAGCTTATTGCCAAACAACTTTTCTAGAGTGATTAACAAAGGCAGAGAATGGCGAAAGAAATACAAAACAGAATCTAGAAACAGAGAGAGGGAGGCAGAGCAGGGAAGGGCAAACAGAATGAGCCTTGGTCCACGCAGCCTGCTGCTCTTTCATGGTTAAGTTAGGCATAGAAGGAATCATTTCTTTTTTTAAGATGTAATTTTTAGAGGACAGGGAAATAAGAGGGATAAGAGCTTGCCTGGCAAGTGCAAGATCCAGAGTTTGATCCCTGGTACTGAAAAAAAAATTGTAATACATGTGTGTAACAATAATGTCTGCACCCCTTATGAGAAGTTGGTACATGCCCACATCTTAGTTCCTTTAAGGGATTAATTTCATTTTTCATCATCCTCTTCCCTTCCTCCACCCTCTCCACCTGTCCCTGGATCCCATTCTTTTTTTTTTTTTTTTTAAAGAGTAAAAAACAGTTTTAAAAACCATTAGAAATAATGCAGCATTTCGCTAAACAAAATAATAGGAATTCAATAATAGGTGTTACATTGTATAATGTCTTCAAATTAGTTGTTTCGATTACCAGCTATAAGCATGCAAACTTGGTTTTAAAAAGTTACAAAAAATTAAAAAGGAAAAATAATGTGAGCATTAACTATTCCTTTCAAAAGACCAGCAGAAATCATCAGTACAATTATCCCAGCTGTACTGTATATGTGGATAAATATATCTTTTTCTCTTCCTTCTTTCTTTATTTTTTCCTTTTCCTCATCCCAGTTGAGGAACCATTTCTTTAGGAAATATTCAGTGTCATACATGAGTTTCATTACAAGCCAGATAGAAGGCAATAAAGCATCCTGCAGACAAAATAATAGCATGAAGACATTTGCAGATATGACACAGCTCAGCATTTGAATAAGGACTATATTAAATACTGCAGGAAAATATTACAAACACTTATGCTGTTTAAACTACACCACTGATTTACCAGGAAGCCAAAAAACAAAGTTCGTAGGAAAAGGTTTCCCACAGAAAAGAAAATTGCTTTTGTTTAATGTTCTTACATCTTTTCCTATTTGATGCCCTTTCCTTATGAATTAATTTGAACTCCAATGTGTGTATAGGCACAGTATGGCCCTGTGGGAGCCTGTTCTGTGAAATACTGGTTTTATAGTAATGTGGAGGAATATATATATATATATATATATATATATATATATATATATATATGTTTTAGCTTCAACACCTACTTCTTTGGGAGCAATTGAGCAGGAATCCAATCAAAACATCCCCAGTAAATTGTGTACTTCTGCGTGCAAATTGCTAATTGCTGATGGATTAATTAAAATAAATTTTATGGTTTTTTTTCTCTTTTTTTGCTTCAAAAAGCAAAATCAACAGAAATGTATTCAGGCATCTTTTCCTGACACTCTGCCTCTTTTCCACAGTCTATTCTTACCTATTAGGAATGAAAACACAAAGACTGTCCATAGGCACACTGCTGACAACATTGTAGGATTCTGTAATGATAAAGAACAGTGAACAGAGGTTGCCGGCTTTGACTAACCACTCTCTGGGAACCTAGATTTGTTGATGAGGAGACTGCTTGTGTTAGTGTAATCAGACAACACATAAGCAGAGGCTGCGTAGGAAAGTTGACTGCATCACTTGACTCCATTGGGGTTTGCGGCCATCTGTGTGTCCACAAGGTGGCAGTAAATGTTTGATGAGTTTCTAGACCAATTTTGGTCTTTTGTGTGAATTTTTATGTGTGGTGGAGGGGGTAAGAAATTTTGCTCTAGAAGAAAATTATTTATTTGATGTGTTATATTGTTTTACATTTTTATGTCAAATAAACCCAGTGGTATATAATTAATTTAGCATGCTTTCAAGCAGGTGACAGTTACATTGTTTATCATAACGATTAAGGGGCGTATCATAACAAGAATAACAAAATTGGTCTCCATCTCAACAGTGTGTGACAAAAACCACTGAACAGAAAGTAACATGTGGCCCAGGCCTGTGATTCTAACTGCTCTGGAGTCTGAGACAGGAGGATCTTAAGTTGGAGGCCTCCCCAACTAAGCAAATTTAGCACGGCTCTGTCTTAAAATAAAAAATACAAAAGGCTGGGGTGGACCTTAGCAAAAGAATATTTACCTAGCATGCACAAACTCCTTGGCTCAATCTATAGCACTGAAAAAGAAAAGGCAACATATGGTGGAGGAAATGGAGTTCTGAATTTGCTGGTTAATTACTTGAAAATATATGGATATTGGCTGATTTCTCAGTGCTAGGTGAGGGAGTGTTATGTGAAAATGGCAGCGTGGTGCAGTGTCCTAGGCTCTGGAATCTTTTCCTTATGAAGCTTAATCTAGCAGGGAAGATCCACATGCATTTATGCAATTATTGCCAGGGTTGTGAGTGACAAGGAGGTTGTGGACAAAGACCTGGGCCATTATAATGGAAATTACCTTTAATTAGTGGGATCAGGGAAGAATTTTTGTTTTCAAAAAGTAAGACACTGAACATTTGCCGCTACCAATGGGTGGGATGTAGATCTACAAACCATGAGCATGGAGGCATGGGAGAGAAGCATGCTCAGAGCAGTGAGGCACCCTTAGGGGGATGCAGTGGGTGATTTAGTTGCAAAATATGCATACCTGCAAAGGGAAGAAAGCAAGCTTGGCTGTTGAATGCTGGGCTTAGGAGTCTGGTTTAGGTTTTGAGCTAAGTAACCTAGTGGTAGGTGTTCAGGAAGAACAACTTGGAATCTGTGCTTGGTAGACTGAAGTAGAGAGAGCCTGGCTGTGTCCACATGCGCCAATCTGGAGAGAGGTGGAGGTACAATTGTGCCCAAGCTATGGTCTCAGAGCCAGGAACATTAACTTCATTTCTTTAGGTCATTTTCCTCATTATAAAACAAAGGCTTGGACTATTTGTTTCTTTTCAGTTCCAAAAGCCACAGGCCTGGCTAGAATAAAGATGGAGTAGAGAGGCCAGGGCAATGGATACAGAAGAGATTAGCAAGGCAGGCAGAGCAGCATTTGGTCTCTGACTGAAAAGTTAATGGAGGTACCTTGGGATGGGATGTTGGCAGGAGAGGAGAGATGAACAGAGAACATTTCACAGAGCTAATTGCCTAGAAAGACAGTGGGGTCATGAGAAGAGAAGAGCAATTCCAGCATTGTGAACAGTATAGTTTTGGCTCTGCAAATGTAGTGATAGATAGGCATGGTTTGTATCACTTAAAACATGGACCAGAGGATTATTTAAATTCATCTGAAAGATCTGAAGTCATTACTGAACAGCAAGTCAAATGACTACCATGAGCAATTCATTTTCTCATTCTTACTAAGTACAGTATTCTGTACATTTAACATTGTCATGAAGGCAGAGAGGGTCTTAAATGCTGCCTTGCATTGGAGGCAAACTAGTAGGCTGTTTGTGACAAAGATGACACAATGCATGCTCTTCCTGAGGACTGGGCTCTGACTTACTTTCTTTAGGCAATGAGGGAGGATGCTGGGATCATTGTGTGACTTTTGGTCACATCACATAGAGAGATATCTGGAGGATTGTGGGTTTTCTGAGCCCTCATTGAGGCGCTGGTTCCTGTTCCTAAAGTTATCTCAACAACAGCAGCAAACCCCAGGTAAGGATTTCTATCTATGCAGTTCTGACAACACTGCTGAATGAAAAGAAAAATTGTGCCATTGACAAATAATTATCAAGGAGTGATTTAAAAATGCAAATTCCAGCACTGCCCCAGAGTGCAATCAGCCCACTCTAGGCAATTTCTAGGACCACACCACTGCACAAAGATACTAATTTCCAAGGGAGAGACTGGCAGGAGGAGGGAAGCACAAGCCCCGATGTATCCTCCACGTCGTTGTCGTCGCGATGCAGTCTGCCTGACGTGGGTGTCCTGCAGCTAGTGCGAAGTGCACATTTTCTTTTTCTTTTTCTCCACTTTATGTATTTGGTACAGGATCTCACTAAACAGATCAGACTCATACTGATCCTCCTTTTTTCAGCCTTCCCAGCGCTGGGATTACAAACGTGTGCCACCACAGTAGGACTCAGTCGCATTTCAGCGCGCTTGGGCGGGGCCGGTGTGGCATGAGGGACCCGGGACTGAACCCTGGTCTCTGCCATTGCCTAAGCAGGAATGTAGTCCACTGAGCTATCTCACAGGCCCTTACATTTTCATTTAGTGAGCTGGATGCAGTGAATTCATTTCTAGAATATTTCATCCAATTACATCCTTGGCCTTTCCTCATAAATAGACATTTGTCATGTAAGGAATGTATATATGTATTTGTTCAGATAGGAATTTGTATTCTTTGGTAAGTGAAGATAATATCTTCTTAACTAGGCTAATTTTGCAGATGAAACAAATTAATTGACCTAGTTAGGAATATTTATTGTTAGGAATATTTTAGCTTCATTATGGGTCCCTGACTTTCTTCAGTTTCATGTCTGAATTTAGAACCATGCATGAATCTGCATTTGATTTTCAAACTCTGAAAAATTCTTAAGTGCTTTTCCTGAGAGTCTGGAGTGGCTCAGACACCGGGAAATGGAAAAGGTAGCAACTGGAAAGATAAATACAGCAGATGGGCTAGCCTACCTTTTGAGAGAACATAAGTTACTTCTTTAATTTGCTAGTAATAAAAATATTAACCACTCCTTTCATACCAGCAACATAAATGAACTTATTCAACTTCTTTTCTTTTTTTTTCTTTCTAAATCTACTTCTTGCTGTGTGAAGAGTTTTCTGTGACAAAATACCTCAGGCAGATTTACATTGGTAAGATTTGAGGTCATGGCTTCAAGGAATGGTCCCCTGGCTCTGCTTCTGTTGCTTCTGCTTTTAGGATTGTGTGTGTGTGTGCGGGGAGAGAGAGACAGAGAGAGAGAGACAGAGAGACAGAGACAGAGAAGGACAGAGAGACAGACAGAGAGAGGCAGAGAGAGACAGAGAAAGGGACCGGAACCAAATATGTTCTTCCAAGCTATTGTCCTTCCAAGCCCCATTGACCAGTTTCATCCAGTTAGGCCCAAAATAGGCCCACTGATGCATGAGCTCATCAGCGGCCTATCTCACTGATGCAGAGAGAGCCCTTATGATGCAGTTACCTCCCCAATCCCCACTTGTGAACTCAATCACTGCAGACCAAGCCCCAAACAATGAGTCCTGGGGGACATGTCACAGCCAAACCACAATGCCTTATTTTTAAAACATGAATGTCTTGGTTAAAAATAATGCTTTCTTATTTATAGTGATAATAGCAAAAAGTTGTGTGCAATATTCCTAAAAGATGTTTTTCTATATTTACATCTTCTCAAAGGTGTATTTTAAAAATTATAGTTTCAATATGCATTTAAGATAGAGATACTATGGCCAAGTTAAACGATAAAGTAATTCTAAATTTGAAAATATATGAGAAGTGTATTGATAATTTTTGAATGCAACCAGTTTTTATATTTACTTGCAAAAGTTCACTTTATTTATTAAAATGAGAATAAAAACAAAAATCAGTAGCAATTTATGTCTCTTAAATACAGCCTTGCATATATATTTCTGAGAAACAATTTTCTCTTTAGTGGAGAGTGCAAAATAATAAAAATTTCTGTCATAAAAACAGAAACAAAAACAGTTCAATACTTTCTGCAGTGTAGGAGGGAGTTAGTGGGAGATGTGGACACACTGGATGTGGAAAGCATAAGGAAAAGAGAGAAATTCCTAAAGGAAGGA
>PVKN010011363.1:0-21755 GCA_004027915.1 Capromys pilorides | reverse complement strand
CTATATCTATTAATCTAAACAGATTCGATGATGAAAATATGTAATACAATCATTGTTAAATTTTTGTTTTTGCTTTGAAATTCTGTACTATATGTACTCTTGCTTGTTACTGTTTTTCTATCTTTATTTCTGCTATTTTTACTCTTTAAAATAAAATTTTAAATATTCAAAATATACGTGATTTTACCTTTTCTCTTAAATATTTAATTTTGCATATTTATATAGTAATAATGTGGTAGACTTACATAGTTTCTAAGGGAATATACACATATACACATATTACAGATACTTGTGTGCCACTTTTATTTTATAATCGAACTCTTTATAAGATATTTATAAGATAAATATTTATAAGATAACTAGGGGCTGGGGATATAGCTCTGTGGCACAAGTGCCTGCCTGGCAAGTGCAAGGTTATGAATTTGAACCCCGATCCCACCAAAAAAAAGATTTTCACATCTATAAGATAACCAATTTTACACATCAGAAATGGTATCAAAAGTATGAATTACGACACAGACAGCAACCTGAAATGGGCATAAGCAAAGCTAAAATGGAGAGACAAGCACTTTCTCTTTAATCTATTAACTCTAGCTTAAATATTGTTAAAGAACAAAACAAAGAACCGTGGATGTGCCGCTTTTTACTAGTTAAGGATGCACTGTTAAATGTCTGAGATCTCTGATCTGAACTAACCCATTCATCTCATAGATGTGGAAATGAGTCCCTGGGAGAGAAAGGCTGTACCCCAGGTCACTCCGCAACCAAGTGGGCAAGCCAGCCGAGATCCTAGGCCTCCTGAGCCTTCCTGGCCCATTTCTTCTGCAGTGTCTTGTGCCAAATAAACATCAAAACAGAAAGATGCAAGGCAGGCTGGAAATGTGGCCAATAAAATGCAGAAAACCTTAGAAGTGATCTCTATTAAAAAATTTTTTAATGATAACGTTTTTTTTCGTTACAAAGTACAAAACTGGAGTCCAGACTGTAGGCAGAGAAGTAGCCCATGAGAACTAGGTGGCCAGCAGCAGCAACTGTCACTTTGAAGGTGAAAAGCACTGGAGGAGGCCACAGGAGGACCGACTGCAGGAGAAGAAGCCAGGAGGAAACAGGGACGTGACAGGGAGCCAGGTGTCTGGGGAAGAAGGGAGGTTCCAGGGCACAGAGCTGGAGTCACTGCTCCAGCAGGGCAGCTGGTAGGCTGCAGAGGTGGTGCTGGTTCATTAGAGCTGCATGCAAGCCCAGGGCAAGGACAGCCAGTGTAGTTCTCTGGTGGCCTGGTGGGTACCTGCCAGGAAAATGTGTTAGGCCTGACTCTGGTCTAATAAGAGGCAGCTTCCTTCTGTCCCAGGTTCTCTTTCTTGTCATTTGTCAGGCAGATATCCCTGAGTTCCCTAGACTGTGTGTCCTTTAGCACATATGCAGGTCCAAAGGGGCCCCATGGTGCTGCCGGAAGATTTCTAAGGGCCCCAGAGATGCAGCCCTCATGGCTCTTTCTGCTCTTCTCCCTGAGCTAAAATGACATCTCAGGCTGGGGTCCCTTCAGCACCAGCCCCCTGGGTAGGTGGAACAGCTAGGAAAGAACAGCAGCGGATGGGGGCAAGACTTACTATCTGTCCCAGGTCCAGCTTACCATAGTCCAGATTTTATTATTATTAATTATTTATTATTATTATTATTACTACTACTACTATCATGGCCAGCTCAGTCTACTCTGGGGGTGAGGCCGGCGCAGCATGTAGTGCCAGGGATCGAACCGAGGTCCCTGCGGTTGCCTAAGCTTTCCTAAGCAGTTGCTCTAGATCGCTGAACCAGCTTGCCAGCCCATAGTCCATATTTTTGATGCTGTAATGTGAATCTGAAATCTGAACCAATAAATTTTGAGACCCGTTTCCAGAAACTTATAGTCTGCCTAAAATTTCACACTCATTTACAAGTCTTCTAGAGGAAGAAGGGAGTGACAACTGATAAAATAATGCTTCCTTTTCAAAAATAACATGGACCCTGCTCTGAAGGTGTTCTGAACAAAGGAAAAATAAACATGTCAGCAGAAAAATTTATACAGGTAACTCAGCAGTATAACCTCCATGTACGTATGATGAAACCACAGACGATAGAAATAACCCCAAATGCTGGGAGGTTTTTTGGAAACAGAAACTACAGTTTGTTGACAATAAAATGACTGCAGTCTCTGCCAAAAAAATCAAATGATTTTTTTTTAAAAATCTTCTCAAAGTTATTGAACAAGAGATTTGATTTGAAGATAGAAGTCAAAGAGAAAATATTTGGACTTAGCTTAAAAATATCTCCTCACCATTTCTCCAACTAGCGCCTAGTCAAAAAGAGCTTTTTACAGTTGCTGGAAAAAATTCACACAAAAATATGCCAGTGACTCAATAATGACATCACTGATGCGGTTTGATTTTTGAGACTTCAAAAATTCAAAAAAAGATGGAAATAACATTATATATTTTTAAAAATAGATGGAGAGCCAGGGAGATAGCTCAGTAGAATAAGTGCTTGCCTGGCAAGCACAAGGTCCTGAGTTCAATCCCCAGTACTGCCAAAAAAAAAGACGGAAATAATATTATTTCATTTAATGTTTCTTATGACTATTTAAATGCTCTTAATTTCTAATATCTTGTTTTCAAATAGTTTATTTTTGTTCATTGTATCTGCTGCCAACCATTAGTAAAATATGTTTAATGTTTGCATTTTAAACAGATTTAAAGCACCTATCGCAGAAAGTAGTGGACAGGGAAACTATGTGGGGGGACATGGTAGCCAGCAGTGTTCACCCTTGAGAAGAGGCCTGCCTCAGTTTACCTGGAGCAGGCTCTCCCTGAGGAAACCAGAGAAACTTGTGGTTTTGCACCTTAGGGTGGGTGGCTTTTGTGTCCTGTAAAAATATCTTTTGGGCTTTTAGTGTCTAAGCTTCCCTGCATCATGATTAATCTTGATTATCAATTTATTTGGCCTGAGAAGCTCCTGGGACATTAATAAAGCACATTTCAGGTGTGTCTAGACGAGTCATGGGCCATGACGCAGAGGCCTGTGCCTGGGACGTGGCCCCTTCTGCTCTGGCTCTTCCGTGCTCTCTTAATACTGTGAGCCAAGAGAGACCTCTCCTCCTCCGAGTTGTGATGCTAAGTATCTTGTCTCAGTAACAGAAAGCTGGCTAATACACCTGAGATATATTGCTTTTATGGGTTGGAAGGTTAAGTATTCCGAGAGATCCATGGAGTTCTCATAACTCTAGTTAAAGTCTTCCAGCTGCTGATTTTATTGAGATTGACAAGGTGATTCTAAACTTTGTATAGAAATGCAAAGGGTTGAGAATAGCCTAGAAACCCTAAGGAAGAGGAACAAGGCTAAAGACTTATTCTACTGGATATCTAGATCCATGCTTGTGCTCTAGTAACTGACGCAGAGTGAATGGTGCAAGCATAGGCTAAAAAACTAATCCATAATATAGATTCCTTTTTTTCATAATATAGATTCTTGAAACAAGTCGGCATATACATAGCCATCTGATTTACGGTAGAGATGACTCTGCCACACACTGAAGGAAAGGAGGGTCTTCTCAACAAGGAGTGTTGGGTTTTCACGGGGAGAAACAAATGAACCCCTATCCTTTACATGACACACTACCAGGCTGATCATAGATCTAACATGTAGGATTAAGAACAAAACCTCAGGAAAATACCATAGGAGATTATCTTCATGGTCTTGGAGCAGAGATTGCTTAAAACATATAGCAGAAGCACTAGCCATAGGGGCAATTGCACAACCTTGATCATATTAAAATTGAAACAGTATAGTATTCAAAAGACACCATTAAAAGAATAAAAAGCCACGCCACAACAATCACTGTGTACTTCAACTGATGAGAGGATAAATTGTGCCACACCCAGACAAAAGAATACTGCTCAGCCATAACAATGCAAGTAACAACGCGGACAGGCCTTCAGTGTATTTTTTTGAGTAAAAATGCTCAGACCAAACAGCTACATGTTGTATGAATCCATTCTTCAAAATGCAAAACTGCAGGGAGGGAGAACAGATGTGTGGGAGCCAGTGGTTATGGGAGGGAGGGGGAAGGAGCTGCAGACCCCACAGAGAAACTGAGGGTGAAGGCATGTTCTGCATGTCACCACTGTGTTAATTGTTCTGCCCGTTTCTGAACCATACAACACAAAGAGCAAACTTTTACTGGACCAAGTTAAAAATGACAGCAGCAACAAGGTGTTAATGCGCCTGGGATGAAAGGCAGACCTGTGACAAATGTGAGATGTTGAATTGTGAGCCTGGAGCCAACCCTCATGGAAAAGACTGGCAAAAAGGGGCACGAATCGCATAACTTCAGAAAATAGTACTTCAGTGGAGCACTGTACAGACAATAAGAACAATAAATATACTCTGTGCTCAAGGTGCAAGATTTGTTTCTCATGGAGTGTGAGCTAGCAGTTCTGAGACTATGTATATGCTAGGCTTGGACAAATAAGTAGATGATAGATAAGTTAGTCACAATTAAGATAAGTTGCAAATAAACCCAGGGAAGCTAGATGTGGTACTAGATTAGTTATCAGTGACAATATGATTGCATGGGTATCTTACTAGATATAGAGATGGATAGATACACAAACTAAACATTACCTGTATTTTCTAGCTCTGACCTCTAGGTAACCTTACAGTAGAAAACCCAGAAAAAGCACCTGAAATAAAGGATGCTCTTCATATCTCCTTGTTAGGTCATGATGGATCATGGTGAAGCCATGAGTTCCCTGATACAACTTAAAGAGAAAGCATAACTATTTTCTGAAGTTATGCGATTAGTGCCTCTTTTTGCCAGTCCTTGGTGGCATTCTTTGCATAAAAATATAACTCCAGTCTAATTATATGACAGACCCAAATTAAGGGACATTCTACAAAAGTATTTGGCCAGTTTTTTCCAAAAAATCAGGGAAAATAAAACAAAGAAACTGTCACAGATTAGAGAATACATGACGGCTAAGTGCAGTGTGAGACCTGTGAACAGATAAGGACATTAGTGTGGAAACTCATGAAATCTGAACAGTTTTGCAGTCAGATGAATGGCGTTTCACCAATTCTCATTTCTTAGTTTTGATAGACGTATTATGGTTATGGAAGTTATCAACAACAAGGAGAACTGAGGAAAGGCTGCACAGAACGTGTCTTAGTAAATCTTAACAGCAAGCACTGAAAGAATCAAGTGAACTCAATAACAAAACTACATACAAGAACAAAACCCAATAACATTTAAATAAATACAACACAAGCACCCAGTGATAGAAAATGTACAAATGTGCTACATTAGCAATGAAGAATTCCCAGACATGCAAAAAAGTAGAAACAAAGCACTCATAATCAGTAGAGAAATCAACTGGTGAAGATAAATCTGAAGGTGACACAACTGATAAAGCTGACACAAATATTAAAATAACTATGATAACTGCACTACCTGTATTCAAGAAGGCAGAAACAATGTCATAGAGATGCCTGCCTGTAGTACCAGTTGGTTGGAAGGCTGACATGGGAGGATCATGGGAACCCACAAATCCTGGGCTACATGGCAAAGTCTTTTCTCAAAACAAAAATGGAAGCAGAGAAAAATGTACATCAACTATAACCTTGAATGTTCAAAAGGCTCTACAAAATCCAGGCAGAAGAAGCTTGAGGAAAATAATACCCAGGCACAGCATAATCAATTGCTAAAATAACAGCAATAAGAAAAAACTTCTTCTAGTAGGGTGAAAACTCATACCTAGACAGGAAGAAAGACAAAAATTACCCTCAATTTCTTGTCAGAAAATAAGCAAACAAGATATCCATGGAACAATATCTTTAACCCTTAAAAGGAAGAAGGAGAGAGGGTGGAAGGGAAGAGGAAAGGAGAAAGAGGAGAGAGAGAGAGAAGGAAAGGGAAAGGAAGGGAGGGAGGGAGGGACCGAGGGAGGGAGAGAGGGAGAGGGAGAGGGAAAGAGAGAGGGAGAGAGAGAGAGAGAGAGGCAGACAGAGCTTTCATCCTCTTATTCTATACCCAGCAAAATTATCGTTCAGACCTAAAGGCAAAGACTTTTTCTCCTAGACCAAAAAGACCCAAGTGAATTCATCAGTAGTACACCAAAGTTCAAGAAAAAAAAATTAAAAGAAAGCCTTCCAACAAAAAAAAAGTGCCAGAAGAAAACTTGGATCCACACAAGGGAATAAAAATTGCAAAAATGATAAATAGCTAAGCAGAAAGACTTTTCTCTTTATTTTGAATATTTTCAAAGAGACAATTCACAGTTATCATTAGCAATTTCAACATTTCTCTGGCATAACTGATAAAACAAGTAGACCCCAAAGTCATTACAGATATAAAAATGTTATCAACCAACTGGTTCTAATTAACATTTTATAGAAAGCTGCACCGAACAGAGCTGAATGCACATCTTTCTCAAGTGCATTTGGAACATAGACTGAAGTAGATCAGATTCAGAGTTATAAAGTAAGTCTCAGTGAATTGAAGAGGATTTAAATCATACAGAATATGTCCCCTTGACCATAACAAAGTTACATTAGAAACCATAATATAAAAAGATATTGAAAATCCTCAAGATTAGAGAAATCATGACAAATCAGAAAGTATCTGAACTAAATGCAAATGAAAACAATATATCAAAATCTCTACTATATAGTAAGAATAATTCATACAGGGATATTAACAGCATTACATGCTTATATTAGAAACTACTAAAGGTATTAAATGTTTAATTACATGAAAAATAAAAAGTCCTTCACCTGCTGGTGTGAGTGAGTCACTGAGGAAGCAGGTTTATCAGCTGGATGGTAGAATCCATTCCAACCCTGGCTTCTGGCCTAGCTACACCCTGGAAAGTGGCTGTCCCTGAGGAAATGGAAGAACTTGTCACCAGGAGCACTGGTTTGGAAAGTACAAGTGGATGGAGAAGCTGAGGTCACCTGAGGTCACCTGAAAAGGGATGCATGGATGCCCTTCACAGAGGCTCCTCCTCTTTCCACCCCCTTACCCATGAGTCAATCTTAGTTCTGGATCTGAGCCAGGAGCAGCCCTTCAGCATTAGAGTAGCTCTTCCAGCAGGTGGCAGTGTTGGGTCAGAGCCGCTTAACCAGTTCACAGTCGCAAGACAAGTGCTTACTGCATGTGAGGCATTGAGTTGGGCAAGCAGGTAGCAAGATAGGCAGAGTCACTCCTCTACGACAGAAAGTGGAACAAAAACACAGAGCTCATAATCTGAACTTCAAGTGCCCGAGAGTAAATGCATGAGCATAAGTTACTGTGTGCCAGACACTGAGCTAGGCCTGGGCCCCAAAATCAATGGGGATGCTACTTTTGTCCTTGATGAGACTCAGCTTGAGCACTGACCAAAAAAAAAAAAAAAAAAAAAAAAAAAAAAAAAAAATATATATATATATATATATATATATATATATATCTTCAGAAAAAGGCAGCATAGGTGAAGAGTCTAAATGAAGTACTATAGTATTCCTTATCCTCATAGGATAGGATTTAAGCCTCTGTCCCCATGGGTGCCTGAAATTTCAGATGGTACTGAACCCTGTGTGTTAATCACTGTAATAACTCCATAGTCACCTTGAAAACAGAGGCTGATTAAGTAACTAATATGGAGGTAGGGTATACAGCACAGATACACTGGACAAAAGGATGATTCCTCATGCTGGGAGGGACTGCACAAGATTTCAGCACAGTCCTTGGATGGCACATAACTTGAAATATGTAAGTTATTTATTTCTGGGGTTTTCCTTTTAATAGCTTCAGATCACAGCTAACTGTGGAAAAGGACGTTGCAGGAACAGGGTACTAGCGTAACAAAGTGTTACGGCTCGAGCTGTAACAGGGCGACACGCACAGAGATCAGAGATGCTTCACAGGCTAGATGGATGTTTAGTAGGAAGGCACAATGCTCAGGCTGGACTGAAATCCTAAAGCCCATCAAAGGCCCAGATTGGCCTGAACGATTCTCATCATCTAGGAAGCTCCCAGAAAGGCTTGTTTCAGGGGAGTGGAAGGTCAGAAACCCACTGAGATGTGTGCTCTTGCTCTGTGACCCAGGCCCAGAGGCACCCTGCTCACAAGCCATGTGACAGAGAAGGACAATCTCTGTGTTTCACATAGCCAAACTTTCTGAAGCCTGAAAAACAGAGAGGCCCTTGTGGAGCTTGTCTCCTGGTGACAGATGGGCTGGCAGCCACAAGCTGAGGAGCGTCCTGCCGGCAGCTGGAGGCAGATCTCTAATGGAACAAATAGGGGAGAAAGGCTGTAAAAATGTTAAATATTATTAAACAGCCATGAGCCCATGTGGTGCGAGCCAGGCTCAAGCCCACCACACGAGTCTCTCCCTGCTTTTCCAGGCTCGCAGGGGCTGCCACAGCCCAGAGGAAGCTTTCTGAAGAGCAACCTACCTCTCCTAGGTGGAACCCAGGGAACTGCAGGCCTGGGCTTTTAGTGGGCCCCCAGTGAGCTTGGCACTACGTTGAGGGAGGTTTAGGGTGAAGAGTGGACCAAGAGGCTCTGGAGTCAAGCTGACTCTTTTAAAGGAGCTCTTAGAGCTTTTTATTTGACATCTACCAGATTTTTCTGTGTTTCAGTTTTTGATCAGTTTATACAAGTCTCTTTTATTAATGTGAACTGCATGAACAAATCAAAAAAGGAACCTAGGAGGCCCAACTTGCACCCTTACTTGCTTGTCAACATCTATTACAGGCAAAACAAATACACCTGCCTAGAGACTTTACCTGGATTATAGGCAAGAGTCTATGCATATTTGTCTATTACAGTTTTTAATAGTTTCAAATCAACTCTACAACACGTCACATGTTAATGAAGATTCAGGATCCTGGGTTACAACAATGGCCAAAAATAATAAATAAAGTAAAAGCTCCGTGGCCTTGATTATACCACAGCGTGTCTCCACTTCACCACCTACAAAATGGGCAGAATGACGACTCTGCTCGGGAGGCTTGGAGGGGATCAGAGGAGACCATGTTTACAAAGTGCCTGTTACTGGCAAGAACCCAAGTAGACATTTACCACAGTGACAACCCCTACCCCACTTTGCCCACTTGCCACCAGTGGCACCAGCATCCAGACATGGGCAGAGCTCTGCACCCCAAGCTCCCAGGCAAGGCTGTCCCTCTAGTGTCACCTGAGTCACTAGCGTGCTCTAGGAGCTCACACTGACTGTCCAGGAGAAGAGGAATGCATATGATGGATCCGCAGGGTCCACTCCTGACCTTGGTCACAGGCATGGTGACCTGGCAAACTATTGCAAGATCTCCAGGGGACACCAAGTCAGTGGCTGTGGCAA
Source organism: Capromys pilorides (assembly GCA_004027915.1). Taxonomy (NCBI): domain Eukaryota; kingdom Metazoa; phylum Chordata; class Mammalia; order Rodentia; family Capromyidae; genus Capromys; species Capromys pilorides. Next base: position 12,387 of record PVKN010011363.1, on the reverse strand, counting down.
CAAACGGGTGAGAGGTGCCAGCACATCTCACGCTGCCCCAAGCATTGCCTTCTTCTCAGCTGGCTTGGAGCAGGGTAGAGAATCACAGAGACACCGAAACCCTTATCACCAGTCTGACCCAGATTCTCTAACCCTACTGCAGAGCTTCTGAGTCAGCACACCTGTCAGGTGAGGCCCAAGAAGCCAAATCCTAACAAGATCCAGGTGGCTTTTACATAATCAATCCTTGGACAACACAAAAGTCCCTGGCTACTACACAGTGCTTCGAAACAGCAGATGAGACACTGGATGCACAGGTCTCGCCACAAGGGACCACAGGTGGGCCTTGTCCCACCAGGACAGAGCCTCCATCTAGCAAGGGCAGGAGTGGGGCTGAGGGCCACGAGGAAAACTGTACCAAGCATAGAGCAAACTCCAGCCTGGCTTTGGTTTCGACCCCATTGAGGGGCAGCGCCCAGGCCCACAAAGACAGCTCCTCTGCCCCAAGGGGGCACCCTTCCTACCTTTCCTACCTCAGCCTCTTCTGTGTTCTCTCTCTCTCTCTCTCTCTCTCTCTCTCTCTCTCTCTCTCCTCATGATCAATCCCATCTGTGACAAACTATCTCTCCTACAAACAGTCCTTTAACTGTCCTCTCTCTTCCTTCCTTCCTTCCCTCTAGTGCCTGCCAGATTTATTTAGGAAATAAGTAAATTTATTTCCGTTTACTGCCTTCTGATGAAAACCGCTTCTCCAGGAGCACACGATAAAGTGCTGCTGCCTTAGGAATGACTCTGTAGTCCAGCGCTAGAGCTTTGCCATTTTATCTAATTACTAAGACAACGAGGAAAAAGCCAGTGACATCTGGGATGGAGTGGGGGAATCCTGTGAGAGGCAGGACCCCTACACTCTGCCAGATTAGTTGGAGAGGCACTGGGGTCCCCCAGAGATAGCAGTGCCAAGGGCCATCTCCAAGACAGGCGTTTCCCAGGCCCCTTGCTGTCACTCCCCAGAGTTCAGGCAGTGCTTCACAGGGGGGAATGTTCTTGGGCCTCAGGGAAGAGATCAGGAGTTTTGTTTGGGTAAATACAAGATGAAAAAGACATGCAGGAGATGGGAGCAGAAGGGACATAAGGAAGGAGCAAGAGCCCCTTGTCCCTATTCCTTAGATCTCTCCCCATTTAAAAAAAAAGAACAGAAAAATAGAAGAGAACCAGGTACCCCATAGACCACAGACCCAAAGGGCGGTGGTCTCCAGCCACTGAAGCGCTATTTTTCCCCTGGGGCTGGAAGGGCCCAGGTGCCTCGGCCGGGCTGCAGCTCTCAGGGGAGGACTGGCTCCTGCACTTCCATGCTGCTGTGCTGCGAGTGCTGTGCTTTCTTCTGCTCCAGCAGGGCGCTTAACAACAGTTTCTACAGTTTTCTTGTAAAATACAAACAAAGCTTCTAACACCAATACAAAAGCCCTTCACAACACAAGCTGTACCTGTGTTTTACAGGCATTTAGCGTGAAACCAGAGGCTGTAACCACTGGACAATGCCGCTGCCCCAAAGCCGGTCTATACACTGAACATGGAGAAAATCACCACAGCAGGCTCCTTGGCCCATGGTGGGAGCCAGCAGGACACTGCTTCATGGGTCGCCCTTCCTGTGTGAAAGCCATCAGACTCAGAGGGTGGTGGCAGCCATGCTTTGCAGCTATTAGGGACACCCACCGAAGGGCACCCTGGGAACCATGTTCCCTGCAGAGTCATGAAAAGAGCAATTTTTCTTTCTTCAAGACATCTAAGCCACGATAAGTGTTGTTTTGCCCCTTACTTTGAATCAACTGATAAGAATAGAAATGGGTTCACATTGTGCCCCTTTAGGGCTAATGGTCCCTCTGAGTCTCCCCCTCTTCCCTCCCCCTTGTGGGCCCCCTCCCCCATCTCTCTCTACTTCTCATCTCTCATGTACAGCGCTATTTTTAAATACCAGAAGTTTGCCGGATAACATAGCGCACACCTGTCATCCCAGCACTCTCTCTGGAGGATGAGGCAGGAGTATTGCTGTGAGTTTCAGGCTAGCCTGGGCTACTAAGCACATTCAAGGCCACAACAAAACCCTGTCTTAAAAAGATAACAAATACATGCATATATACATACATACGTACATACATACATACATACATACATACATACCAGGAATTTAAACCTAAGCAATTACTATTTCTCTTATTATTTCAACCATGACATTTTGGGAATTTTTTTAAAGGCCTGTGCTTTCTATTCTTTTCCTTCTCCTTCATCCTGGAGCAGGGACGTCATACCATTAGCAACAGGCTGTCCTTGACTGCTAAGGGCCCAGGCAGCCTGCCATGATTCACCATTACTCAGTTATTTATTAAGTACTCCCTGCTGGTTCAGGCCTCGAGCTGCCCCCTTCACCATTTGATTTCCCTGGACCCAAGAGGGACAGGAAAAAAAGCAGGACCCTGTGTCTGCTAACCATTTCCTGTCTGGGGTACTCACTGCCACATTCACGTACGCTTTCCCTTCAATCCTTTACTGTAACTAGGTTGTAGGCATCTGTATCTCCACAATATACATGGTGAAAACCAAGTATCTGAGTGGCTAAGAAAGCTAGCCAAACAAGAGAAACAGCAGGAGCCCAATCCCAGGCCTGCCTAACCCATGGAGTACGCTCCTGGAGACCCTATACCGCAGAGCATAAAAGCAGGCAGAGCCGTGAGGCTGTGGGGCCTAGTGCCAAGGAACACACTTATGTTGAGCACTGGTGCCACTCACAAGAAGACACAGGGGACAGTAAAAATGTCCTATAAACCCTATATCATGTTGCAGCCAACTGAGGCAATGACCTGCTTCAGGAATGACATGAAACTGTCCCTCTCCAGCATGGTCCCAGCAGGGCAGCAGGGCAGCAGGGCAGATGTGGGGGAGGAGGAGGGAGAGGGGGTGGGCTTGGGCTGGAGGTGCTGGAGGAGCAATGCTGGCTGGGGCCTCTCTCAGCAGGACATGTCTGGGGACATTCTCATCTGATACCCTCAGTGGGGGCAACGCACAGAACTGATCAGACCATCCCACAGGCACCGCCGCTGTTGAAAACCCACAGGCAAAGAGACTTCTGCGCAACCAGGTCTACTTGGAGGGAGCTCTCCAGCGGCGACGTTTCACAAGCCTCTACTTTTACCATAGATTCAGTTAAGGAAGTTTAAAAGTCCAAGGTTTTTTATCATTATTATTTATTTTGTGCATTCTCCCTACCCGGTGGAGCATAATTTTTTTCCTCAACTTACTACATATTCGATATAATCATCATTTTAATGGTTACACAGTTCAAATTCTCAGAGTTGGCAGCCATATCTGTCTACTTCCCCCAAAGGGAACCTGGAGAGCTAGACTACGAGAGTGATCCTGAGAAATAAGGAAAATGAGGGTGTTCACGACAAAATTATTTATAGAAACAAAAATAAATAAGTAAGCCCCTGGAAACAATGTTAATGTCCAGCAATGAGGGGATGGTTTAGCAAATCATAGCTCAATGCAATTATGCAACCATTAAAATTATAATTACACAGACTATGTAGCAACATGAAAAAGCATTTATGCCTGATGGGGGAAAAAGCACAAAATAAAATTGTATCTAGATGTGTCTACAATGTTGTAAAATAAAGCTTGCCTAGGGAAAAAGATGGCAGAAGAAAATAGAAAATGAAAACTTGTGTTAGCCTGATGGGGTGCTGAGGACTTGCTTTTTTTAATTTTTTATTTGAATGCTGACACGCTATTTTAACAATAGATAAAAAGCAAGTAAAAAAAGAAAGTGTGCTTGGAGGGCAATGTGCTAAGCCAGCAATCCGACTTTCCCTCCTGGAGACTGGGAGGCAGGAGCCTTTCTTCTCTTTTCTGCTTGGCTTTCTGTGGCTAGATTCCTGTCCTCCAGGCTCAGGGAGGGTCTTTTCCCATAAAACACCATAAGAAATGGAGGTCTATTGAGCCAAGTGCTTGGAGCCATGCAGGGTGGCATACATCTATTAAACTAGTGTTTTGAGAGACTGACCTAGGAGAACCACAAGTTCAAGTCCCTCCCGTGCAACTAAGAAAGATGTTATGTCAAAATTAAAAAAAAAAAAAAAAAAAAAAAAAAAAAAAAAAAAAGAGCTGGGGATGTAGCTCAGTGCAAAGGCTCTGGGTTCAATCCTGAATACTGAAAAACCCAGAAAATAATAACAGCAACAGAATGCTCAGGGAGAGAAAAGTTCATTGCCCTAGAGTCCCAGCTCACTTCTCAGTCTGTGTGTCTGAAGTCATTTGTCTCCTTCTGCCTCTTTCCAGAAACTTTTCAAACTATGCAGCCAAAGGTAGGCCCCCAGCAAGCAGTGACCACTTCTGCTGATAATTCCCCACAGACCTAAGAGCCTATGCTACCTCTCCCCTATCACTGGCCATGCCTAAGAAAGCTCAAGATTCCTCTGTGGTGGCTTGGGACCCATTTTAGGAGGATGGGGCTCAGGAGGAGTAGGGACCACCAGCACCTGCCCGCTCTGTGGGCAGTGTTCCCTTCTCTGGAGGATGTTTCCTTATTCCTGGGAACAAGCAAACAATAGCAGCCTAGCAGATGGAGCCACTCTGCAGAGAGGAACCAGTTCTCTCCAGGCTGCCTGCTGGGTGCTCCCCAGTACCCCTCATGCAGGTGGGTAGCACATGCGGTGCAGGACCAAGGAGGGGCTCTGGATCTACAAGGGCAAGCATGCAGCAGGGGCCTCAAGCCAGCTCCAGATGGAAGCCATGTTTGATCATTCTGTTCTCCGGCACCTAAGGAGTGGTCTTGGTCACTGGCTCTTGACTTAGCCCCCTCCACAGAGTGCAGCTGCTGGCACATGGCTTTAGGCAGAACAGGAAGGAGGCAATCCCTTTCTGTCCCTGGCTGGGCACAGGGCACAGACTCTAGCAGATGGAGAGTCTCTGCTCTACTTGTTTCTCTTGCTGGAATCTTCTCTCTGCTTTTCCTCAGGGCTGACTGAAATGATCCCACCGCCCCCTTTCCCATTCTCCTTAGCACTACCCTTGGGGATGGGCTTAATTCCTACTCTGCCTACTCCCAAATCCCACCACCTTCCCAGTGGCAGCAACCCAATGGCTTTTGAGGGCAACTTCTCCTCACCTCTGCTCCCTCAGGAGAGGGTGCTCACACAGGAAGACTCCCCACATGATGTTGTTATAGCCACACCCTCTTCAGGGACCGTTCCTCTAGGAGTGCTGCACCCCTCTAAGAGTGCTGTAGCCCTCTAGGAGTGAAGTCCCATTCACCTTCCTAGAGCCCTTTCCCATCCACCCTGCATTGGGCCTTCACAAAAAGCCTCGGAGGGAAGCAGAGATGCTCTCGTGAGACAGAGAAAACTGAGATCACACATAAAGTGCAAATTTGTGTGGAGGACTTCCAGGAGCAATTGTGAGGAGCCTTGGAAACACCAGCAGCTGTATCCTGGAGGGTCTTATTTGGGCCCAGCACTCGGAAGGGTCCTGTAGCCCAGCAGAAGGGTCAGGCCAGAGCTAAGAGGGGATCCCTGGAAGTCTCCTGGGAGTGGACCTGCCCTTCTCGTAGATATATGTGTCCCCACACCCCAGCTCTGGAGACCAACAGTACCAGACAGGTGGCATCCTCCCCCACCACCATAGCCACCATAGCCACTCAGGCCACCAGGAAGCTCCTCAAAGCCTCAGGGTGTCTCGTCCCTGCAGAGAATGCAACAGGCCTGGGGCCTGCAGAGGGTCAAAAACCCTGGGAATGGAGCCCTGGCCCGCCCAACCAGCACCTCATTAGGAGGCCCAGTGGGGGGAAGGGGTGCTTCAGGAACAATGTTGTTTATTTTTCTATTTTTAAACAAGTCTGAGGTCTCTGGGGGCACGAATGAAGTTATCAGCAAAGACGTGAGTGGAATAAAGCCTCCAGCCAGCAGTCCAAGAAGGCCCTGGGGAGCAGAATCTTGAAAAACTGAGATGAGGCTTGTTTATCTTGGAATCGGATTGTGGGACTGAAACCAGGGTGCTGCACAAGCATTCCCCAGGCCTGCCGGCCCCTCCCCAGGCCATCCCGGCTCCTGGGGACTTTTGGCACCAACAACACTGTTAAAATGATCCCTTTAGTGAGGCTCTGCTCCCCACTCCCTTGGCCCAGCAGGCGCAAGAGCACAACCCCTACTTCTGGCCATTCTCCCTCCTTTAGACTATGCTTGCCTCCCACCTGTACCTCTCGAAAGGAGAAGCAACCATGGGGATGTGTAGAGAGTGCTACTAGGGCAAGGCTGGGCCACAAGATTCTGCCCAGCTCTGCTTGCCTCATGGGACGTGGCCTTCCCGTCTCTAGAGTAAAGATGTTGAGGTTCAGAGAATCAAGCAACTTACCCGGAAGCCCATCCTCTTTTGCAACACCAAGCCCCATTTCAGGCACTTCACGGCCAGAATAATCTGTTCTGCTCTGGGGAGTGCTGAGAGAAACCATGAATCATTTCAGTAGCAATTAAGTCTTGGGTGAGAAAAAACCTCCTAGAAGCGAGGAGTGTGGTGGGTCTCTAGGAGGGTTGGGTCCCTCCTGGTCACTGCTGCTGGCTTGAGGTCCAGCCAGCGCCTTTGCCTGTGCCTTTGCCTGGTGCTAGCTGGGTAGCTATGGGCAGGGCACTACCCACCCTGTTCTCAAACTTTGTGCTCCCCTCAGAGGTGATAAGAATAGCCACTTTCCAGGCTTGATGCAAGAGTTCAACAAGCTGTCACCTGTGAGGGAGAAGACAGAAGATCGGTCAAGCTCTGTACAAAAGAAGGCAAAATGACCTCCCGCTCCTGCCCCCAGGCAAGATGAGAGATGGGTTGAGCATCTGCACCTAGTGAGTGGCAGGACTGCAGACATCACCAACCCAGGCTGCCCGGGAGGAGGGGCAGCTCCTGGCATCCCAGGTTAGAGCTACGGGTCAGCTGCACCCTGCCCTGGCTTCCAGGCAGAAAATTCAGGCCAAGGAAGAAGAAGGAATTGGCCCCAGGCTGCTCAGCCCACAGCCAAGAAAGCTAAACCTAGCACCCAGAGTTCTTCCCCACCTCACTGGCTGCCCCAACTACCAGGATGGGAGGCTGTATCATTTTCTCGAAGAAAAGAAAGAAACAGGCCCCAAGAAGAGCCTGTGATGGTGCACCCCACACCACTAGGTGTCCACGGCAAGGCCGCGGCTCAGGTCAGATCCCAACCCTCTGATGCTGCCGGCTCAGCCCAGAGCACAGGCTGCTTCCTCTATCACCAAGCTTTTTCTGAAACAAACTACTTCTTAATTCTTTGGCTGAATGTCTAAATAAGGGTTTTTGCCAATTCTGAACCCTGCTAACTGATGAAGTTGTCAGAAAAAGATCTAATGGTGCTTGAAAACGCAGGGAATGAGCCAGCTGCCAAATTGCCCTTCCAGCTCTGTCTCGGCATCGCAGACCTGGAACCTTCCCAAGGGGCCTGGTAGGGCAGTGGGCAGCGAGTGCTGGAAGTGGAGGCTGCTGTTTTCCATCAGCTGTGTCCCCGCCCAGCTGCCTAGCTCTGGGCTCTGCCTCCCAGCTGTGAATGAGGGTGCCACGCCCTCCTCACGCCACTGGGGATGAAGTGAGATGATGTATGGGGACATACCACACAGGGCTGCCCAACCTAGGTTTCAGGGTTGGGACAGCTGGCTGGCCTGGGTTCTGCTCAGTGGACGTGGCCCTGCAGCCCTGGGTGAGCAAAGAGCTGAGGTCACCAGCTTTATTGGGGAGCAGTTGGGTCTCTGATCAGGCCCTGGTATATATTTATCTCAGTGATCCAGCTGCTTCTCTCTGATGGTAAAAGGCTCTGAGTGACCTCAGGCCCCGGAGGTGGGGCCTTGGGGTGGGAGCCTGGGAGACCAGGCTGGGCGCTTTGTTCTTTCTTCTTTCTCAGTGAAACATTTGTTCCACTCTGAAGTCTGGGCACTAAGGGTGGGGCCTGGCTTGGGGACTTGGGAATCAGATAATTCCCAGGCCTGTCATGGGAGCCCAAAAGGCTGGGTGCTGGGAGCTGGGAGTCTCGCTACCATGAGCTGGCCCTGAGTACAGGCCACCCCAATGGACAGGACACACTGTGACCTGCTGCCGAGGCTGGGCCCATTACCAAACACTCAGGCCACCAGCTCCTTCCTGTCCTCCTTTCTGCATCCACCACTCATGCATACACGTGTGTCACCTGCCTGGTCATTCTATCTTCCCCAGAGGATAGAAGAGAGCAAACAGAAGTATATTTTTGCCACTACGTGGCCTTGGGTTGGGCTCACAGCCTCAGTTTCCTCATCTGTAGGATGGGAAGATCTACCTATGCCTCAGAAGTACTACCAGATTCAGACAGGGTGGAGGGTGAACACAACTTGGAACTGTGAAGTATGTGACATGGGGCAGGGGACATTTGGGGCTGGAAAGTGGAATTGCTATATCCATCCAATCTGCTGCTTTTTTTAGCAAGCCCAGGCAACTACAGGGTGAGGGAGGGACGCCGGGTAGTGGCCTAAATACAGGATTATCACTGGCGCAGCTGTCCCTGCCTGGGCTCTGGGTGATCAAAGCCCGCCCTGCCGGCTGCTTGCCTCCGGCTCTATTCTCTGCCTGCTGGCTGAGCTCAGCATGCCCAGGACTGCCTAGGCTCCTGGGAGCTAGGCGGGCAGGACAGCTCCTCATCTTAGGCCTGAACCTCAGACACAGAGTTTCTATTTCTTCAGGATGTGGAAGGAGCTCAGAAGACAGAGCCAAGACCAGGGAAGAAGGCCTGGGCTCAAACATTGCCTCAGCCTATAAGTGGCCCTGGTAACTCAGGGTCACACTTTATCTGGGAGCTTTGGCTCCATCCTTTGGAAGGGTTCTCTGTCTTTAAAAAGGGGAGTGACAAGATGGTCACAGCAAAGTTGTACCAAGTTAATCCCCAAATGCAGCAGGAAGACCCCGGCACATAGGCACTGGCTCTCTTCCATCCCTACCTCCTCCCAGGTGGCCAGGAGGATTCAGACTCTCTAATGTGCCATTTCCCACATTCTGCGACCTGAGAACCTCTGAACCCCTTACGACCTGCAGCTCTGCAAGATGAAGCGGGACTGACACTTACAACAGCAGTTTTCCTTGACCAGGTACCTGGCCCACCTCAGAATGAGAACCCATCTGAACCGACGATTCTGGGGGAGTCTATGGACAGGTACTCCGTGCCCAACATAGGTCCTGGCCCAGTCCCAGGACAGCACAAGGAGGTCTTCATGGCCCTTTGAGAAAGGTGTTGCACCAAGCCATACCTGCCCCTCAGGAAACCTCTCAGACTCCTCAGAAGTAAGAAGAGAATTTGACCAAGCACATTCAAGGTGCCTTCTGCTAGGTCTCTCGGGGAGGGAATATGTCCACTGGAGAACCTGGTTGAGAATCTGGACAATTTCTCTCTGATGAAAGCGAAGAGAAGAAGAGTAATGCTTCTAGGGGTCTTTGTATAGGGACCTGTTTGGGTGTCTGATTTGGGGAGCAGGAGAAGGGTTGTACAGGAGCAGGGCTCTGAGGACACCAACTAAGTAGAATGTTTAGGGGCTGAGGGTAGAGAAAGAGAGAAGTTTGGTGGCAGCTGACTCATGTGGGAAGATTCTGAGAGGGTGACAGTGGGAGAAGAGAGGTCTTACTCTACACCAAAAACAATGAACACCTGCACCTAATTCACTCCCCCAACAACTGCTAACAAGAAAATAAAGGGAATAGCCAGGGCTTGGTGGCACTTGGGAGGCTGAGGCAGGAGGATCATTGCAAGTTGTTCAAGATCAGCCTGGGCTACAGAGTGAGCTCAAGGCCAGCCTGAACTGCATAGCAAGACTTTGTCTCAAAAAAATAATAAATAAATAAATAAATAAATAGATGGATTTCTTGGAGAAAAACCCACAGAAACAGAGCCCATTAGAGGAGACATCCACAGTGGCACCAGTGCCACAGTGACATATGCAGGAAGCCGAGGGACGTGTGGTAAGTGATCAGCAGAGTGGGAAAGCAAGACCCTGAGTCAGGCTGGGGAAGGGCGACATCACCCTGATCTAGATCCAGGAACCCCACAGACTGGAGCTGGGAGCTCTGGAAGTGCTGGAAACAGATGCTGGCACGAGGAAGGCTGCCGCAGGGGATCTGGCGCAGCTGGGGAGGAGAGCGCACCACCCCGAGCTGGGAGCACTGCCTGCCTACCTGACCATGGGGGGTTTCCTAGGGGAGAGCACAGTAGCGCCCTGCTGCATGGGAGGATATCAGACCTCAAAAAGACGGGGATTGACTAAGTAAATGACGCTACACTCTGAGAGTCCTTTCCTGCCCTTTTTCTGGACTTGGCTCCAAGACTCTGGCATTCAGGACGTCATTCCCAGGGTTTCCAGGAAATCCTCAAGAAATGGCCCCTGGGCTTACCGTCCAGAGAAACTGCAGCTGACAAACCCACCTGACTCAGACTCAGCTCTGCAACTGCTTCTGGGCTCCATGCGTCACCCTTCATTATGAGCAAAGGGTCACCAAATATCCACACAAGGCCTCTGATATGAGAGACAAGAATCCCAACAAGCAAGTGGGAAAGGTCAGAAGGGCTCTGGAATGCAGGAAGAAGGGAGAGTACCATTGGCAAAAGGGCAAGTAACCACAGAGGATCTCTTAGTTTAGTTTCAAAGACAGTATGCAGGCACAGTGATGCAGACACTTGCTGTGCTTTGCATGTAGTTGTAATTCCTAACAAAGGCAAGAATTTAATCCCCTAAGTTTTATGTTAATGATATTAAGAGGGTGGAAACATCATCCTACTATGGTGCTTTGAAGGAAGACTTTTAAGAAGTGGTTAGACCAAATGAAAGTATTAAGGTAGAGCCCTGACTGAATTTGGGTGGCTAGAGAGAGAGAGAGAGAGACAGAGAGACAGACAGACAGACAGACAGACAGACAGACAGAGAGGAAAGGAAAGAGAACACAGAGATACAATATGTATCTTCCATCAGCCTCCAAAACTGAATGAAATAAACCTCTTTCCACTATAAAGTAGCTCGTCTCAGGTATTACGTTATAGCAGCACAAAACACCAAACATTGTTCTACTCAAAATTATCCTATTGGCACTCTGAAAGGTGTGAAAATGGAGAGTAATGGGTAAGATAGGCACAGAGAGGGGAGAAAGCTAAATGCTTTCTGTAGGCAGAAGTCAAAGGCTGAACTAGCAGACAAGGCAATCTTCTAAGAAGATAAGTCCTACCACACAGGCAGGGTTCAGAAAGGCCCAGGAAAACTAGGGACAGATAGAAACCTAGAGAGATGAGGCCTGAGGAACCTACGTGTTCCCTAAAACCTCACACATGGGTTTCCTAAGTCCTGTGTGCTAGGACAGAGTGAATGTTGATCCAGGCCACGAACAACCATTTGCCCAAGGAATGTGGAGGGGGAGGTGCGAAGAGGCCAGAGGACATGGTGGCCTGGCCAGCTGAGGCCTCCCTACCAGTGCTAAGACCACCAGGTCTGCCCTCAGGCCCTCTTCCCGTAGTCCGAGTGGATATAAAGACACTCAGAGCCTGGAAACCAGAAACCTGAGTCACCCCACAGTGCACTCGTCATGTTTACAGAAAGCAAGAATATTTACAGGAACAGAAACATTCAGCTAATTGACTATTAATGACATAGAGTACAGGAGACCAAATGAACACAAAAACTTCATGTGGAGAAAGGGCACTGCAGCCCAGCCCAGCAGCAGTCTCTGTCCACAGGTTTTTCCTGACACCCTAGGCTGCCCGGACCTTCTCACTCCGTGCTCTCTGCTGACAGGCAGACCCCTCCCAATATTAATAGCCCCACTTTTTCCATGAGGGAACCCATGTTAAGAAAATAGCTTTCTTCCCAGTCCACTCAAGCCCCTGAGCCAAGTTATATGCGTCCCCAGAACTCCCTGGGGCCCTGTTCTCCAAGCCTATTCCTAAGAAGGCCTCTGGACAGTGTGAGTCACGCTGCTCCTGTCTCTGGCACAAAGGACATAGGCTCAGCTGGGCCCCACCTTCTCAAATGCCTCTCCTCCCCTCAGAAATCAAAGCTTCCACTTAGTCTAGCATTGGGAAGATGCAAGAGACCTCAGTCCTAGGTGTAAGCCCTCCTGGCTTACCTAACGATCAACGATGGGTCAAAGACAATGTCGTCGACAAGGGACAAAGGGGGAAAAAATGACAAAAGAACTATGCTGGGAAAGAACCATTCTTGCTTCTGGGATGAGATGCACCTTTCGTTTTTGTTTTTAAATTCATATTTTTTAAAATGAAATGGTGATGAACGTCTTTATTAGGCAATGTTGAAAGTTAGTAACTCTAGCCCCTCCTCAAAATAATTTTTTAAGGAAAAAGTCTAGAGC
>PVKN010011362.1:0-21756 GCA_004027915.1 Capromys pilorides | reverse complement strand
CAAGGCAGAGGACAGATCCCAGAAGGACTACTTCCCCCCCTCTCTAATAGTGGTGTCTAGTTTTGATAGAATGGGGTGTAGAGAAGACACAGATTGAGGAGGTAGAGAACAAAGTGACAAGGCAGGCTAGGAAGCTGCCCCAAGATGTAGCTGTTAAGTCCTCCCTTCCCTTTGCTACCCAAAGCAAAGCCTCTCTAAGCCCTGTTTGCAGAAGGGCAGGGAACCAGGCTCCTTACAAAGCCCAAAGAGGTCCCTTAGCTGGGCTCAGCAGAGAGCTGCAGTGCATCAGAAGAAATGGAAGCTAAATAGTGTTTAATTGACAGAGCAGACTGTTTACTTTCGAATAATTGCACTAAATTGCAGTGCTTAAAAAGTACTTAGACTTTGCAACTTGGCTCTGCATGCTTGCTCCAGTGGGGTGGGGGTGGGCCTGGGGAGGCCCAGAAGACCCTTGGAATGGAGAGAGGGAAACAACCGAGGGAAGAGGAGACAGGTTGGGTGGCCGCAGTCCCCCTTCTCCTGGCTTTGCTGTAGGTGCTGCTCACCTGTCCCCAATGCTTCTTTTTCCTCCTCAGATGATGCATTCTGTGTTTAGCGTCTGTATCCCTACTACCCCCATGGGTACTCCATATCCACTCATATCCCCTACATGGGGGAGTTAACGAATCTGTAATTTGTTACTTTTAGTAGAAGCCCAGGGAGCCAAAGAGCCCGGTATTAACCTGGGCCCCAGGTGACCTGAGTGTGTCTACAGCAGGGGCTGCACTACTGAAGCACTGAAACCCTTCTGCAAAGGCTGGGACACTATGGCTGTCCCAGCTCCTGAGTGCCCCCTGCCTTCCATTCTCCCTAATCCCATCTCCAGAGACCCCATGATGCTTCCATGCCTCCATCTGGAAACTAACAATCCAAATACCTGGCCCTGGAGGGACGTTTTTGGATCATTCTCCACCACCTGGGCAGTGTCTGTCCTGAATCAAGTGCTGCTCACACTGCCATGGTCCCGCAAAGCTGCAACAGGACTGCTCCCGGCCAAGCCAGTGCCTGTGAGTCCTGTGGAAGGAGAAAGAGGGTGGGAGGGGTATGTGATGCAGCCCCCCTCACACAATGCTCCTCGTCAGACTCCTGACCTGAGACTCCCGCCCTCTGTCCCCACCACTCAGGTGCAGACTGGGTGATCTCAAACATTTGGCTCTATTGCCAACAGATCTAAGCTTCCTAACATGCTTTTCAGGGGCCTAGGAAAATACATGAGAGCTGAAAAACTATATTTGGCTCTAAATTAGGAAAAAGAACCCACAAATCTAAAATTAATATGGCCTTAAATGTCTATATGCCATAGCATTACGTCAGTGACATCACTGTAAGTCAACTCAGTTTGTATATGGTTCTATAAAAATTATAGTTTTGAGTGAGTTTTCATTTATTTGATATGACCGGGGAAGAAGAGTGTCTAAAGTCAGGGTTGTGGGGTCAACAAAGTCTTGACACCCAGCACCAAGATGTAGTTCCAGTCCTTGTGCCCCAGGGGTGTTGATCGCACCCCTTCTTCCATAATTGTCTCCATCTCATGGTCCGGTGGGCACCATGGACCCCTCCTCTTCCTCCTCACACCATTTGTTCCTAGAGATCCTATCAGGCCAGATTGTGATATTTGTTATTTATCCCTGGGCACCTGTTTGCACTGGGCCTTAGTGCCTCACTGCCCTCACACGCTCTCCCTCTGCAAGATCATCTGTCCCAATGGTGCAAACTATCACCTTCCTGTGGCTACTCTCCAACTCTGTGTCCCCAGCTCCAGCCTCCAACTGAGTGCCAGGTCTGCACTTCCAAGTGCAGATCGAACGTCCCCCCTCAGGTGTTCTGCACGGGCCCCCGCATGGCACGTCCCAAAGCCACCTCGCCTCCACCCAGATGGCTGCCTGGCTGGGTCTCGCCTCCCATTTCCAGCAGTGCCCAGTCAGGCTTCTCAGAACCCTAGAGTTCTGAGTCCTCTCCAGAATCCTCCTTTTCTTCATCCTTTCTTTCCATGAGCCCACTATGTACCATTTATTCTTTCCTCCCTTTCTGTTCTAGTGTTTACATTTACCTCTTTCCTTTTCCCTCAGTCCTACTACTGTGGCCCTGGCTAAGAAAATAGCAGACTTCCTCTCAGTCCTAGCCCTGACCATGAATGGTGGTTACCTGGAGTACAAGCGGAGGGCTATGTTTGGTGTGAAAGGAAAAGATAGCCAAGATCAATTAGTGATGTCTGCCGCAGATCCAAGAAAAAGAGATGATAGCAAAAGCATTGCCGTTCCCAGTCCCCGTCTAAACCCTGTTAAGTTGGCTCCTGACCAAGGCAACTGCTATTTGACCAGCCCTCCAACTTTCCACCTCTTAATTCACACTCTCTTATGCAGTCTTACAAGATCTGTTGGGGACACACTTATGTTTGGCAGGTGCATGCAGCCAGAAAACATCTCTCACATTTTATTCATGCAAGGCCCCTGAGCTGGCATTTATAGCCTACCTGGTTCAGTTGTGGCTCTCTTCTCTCCTTAATCTCCTAGTGGCCCAGAACTAACACTGTGCTGCCACCGATCTGGTTGGTCACTGCTCCTTGACTATGTCCTGCTGTTCCCTATGAATGGTCACTTGGACAAGGGTGATTTTAAGAGATTCACCCAGCTTAACTCATTTGACCCCCATGATAGTGCTATGATGGATGTATCTATTTATTAAGAGCTTTCACATTTTATAGATGAGGAAATTGAGGCACATAGAAGTTAAATAACAGCTTGTAAGGAGCAGAGCCAGAGTAAGAGCCTGAGTCTGCTCCAGCTCCGACCTTGCCTATCATGTTTTCTTGCCCCTAGATTCTCACCTCTTCAAAGCTGTTCCCCCAACCCCTCCTCTGCAGCACTTGCTTCCTGTGTCACTCAGCTTTTACCAAAGCTTCTGTCTTTGTTTCACTCTCAGCATCCTGTTGTATTGTCAGATATCAGTGAGGAGAAGAGCAAGCCGAGCCTGTGGGTCTGTGTGACAGTGTTATTCATTCACCCAGTGATTCTTCCCCAAGCTGCTTTATACACACTGCCATCTATTTTCACTAGGAGAGGTAGGAGGGCATTATTATCCTTATGTCATGTGTAAAGAAACAGGTCGGAAAGGTTAAGCATTTTGCCCAAGTCCCATAGCCATCCTTCTCCCTCGGCCTGGCAATCTCCCCTTTCTGGGTTACCATGGCCCAGAAGAAGGCTCCATGGCACATACGTGGTGGGGTCTGTCCCCCATCACATACATGCTGAGAGGAGGAGAGCCTTGCATGGTAGAAGGAGGACCCTGACGTCCAGAGGGGAAGGACATTTCTACAGCCTCAGAACACACTGGAAGGAGAGGTGACATGACTCAGGCAGGGTCTTAAAGAGGCCTGGACTCCCCTTTTCTTTTTTCTTTGTCCTTTTTCTGCTCCTCTTTCTTTTCTAATCTCACCACTTCCTGTGAAATATGGTTTTTATATCTCTGGGGTTACGACCACAAAGCTCTCTTCATGGGACAAGCAGGGCCTCCGGCCACCCTGAACCAGGAGTGCCATGCTGAAAGGCTGACCCTGAGGACAGTCATAGGATTCCTGGCAGGCCCCAGGTAATCCCCTCAGGAGGGGTGTCTCAAAGTAGCCTCACTTGTCAACTCTATTTTCAGGATGGAAGTTTCATGTGAAGGCACAGCCAAAAAGATCACCACTCCTGCTGCCCCCATCAATGAGATGCGAAAACTTCATTGATGAAGTGAGTCCCTAACCCTCTCTGACCTGAGATAGTTTGCATTACCTGAGTTCCTCCTCAAATCCTAAATGAGCACAGTTGCCAGCTTCTAAATTTGGGCATTTGTGGGTGCCTATTGGCAGAAAGAAGAAAGATTCGCTGTATCCTGTGGTCTGCCTTGAAATCCAGTCAAGCCCCAAATTCTAAACAGAAAGCAGCTGTTTGCCCAGAATCTGAGCCGGGATGGTCCCTATCGATGCCTCTTCCCCCACCTGCCCTCTTTCCATTTCTTCCCTCCCTCTTTTTTTCATTACTCAAGTGCCAAAAAAACTCAGTGTGAATGAAAATTGGGATGGGTGCAAATTCAAGCCTGCATTATCTGCCACAGACGATCAGAGATTCGGGGTGGGCCCATGGGTGAGCCATCCGGGCAGCCCTGCCCCAGTGCCACTGTTTACAGAAGAAAGGAAAAAATAGAAATCGATCTATGGCATTGGTACAGGGGCCAGGTCAGGCGGGCCAGAGGATTCGGTTGCCACTCTTTCAGCCACGCGAAATGCCAGCTGATCTCTATCTGGCCCAAACTGGGGTATCTTTGAGGTAAATCTCCTGTTCCACACTTGGAGCCAGGTCTCTACTTTCCAATGCCCGGGTAGCACCATCCACCACCCAATCTACCCTGATCAGGTGACATCTCAGGTACCGAGCAAGGCCGCCACACCGACACGGCCCCTTGCTGATGTGGGTCTTTTGGCCTTCTCTGGAGCAAGGGTCTGTCCTCACCAAATGTCTCCTTCATGCCAGGTTACATTCCCAATAACAAACCACCACCTTCGGAGACCACCCCCTTCAATGCATAGTTATTGAATTTATTAATAATCGCTAACTGGGAGCAGCGTGGAGAAAGCGGCAATCTGAAACCAAGAGACGAGGGTGTGTTTGTAGAGTGCCTACTCTCCCCAGGCACTGAGGACACTGCTTTTCACTCTTTGTCCTCATGGTGGTGGGCCTGCTGCTTCCAATTTTACAGATGGGAAGGCTGAGGTGTAGAGTGATAGCATAACTTTTCCTTCAGAAGAGCTACCCAAGTGGCCTGACTAAGAACTAAACCAAAGCCCACCATGATTTCCAAAGCCTAAATTTTGTCCCCACAGGCAGACACTTCATGGAAACATCAGAAGTCTTTATATTAATCTAACTTTTATTTCTGGGTGTCTAAATTCATCGGCAGGCACGACCTTGCACCTCCGCCTCTTCAGTGGGCCAATGGGGTAATGAGACTAAGGCACCTCTGGTGTGTCCTTTCCTAGCTTTCTGGAATCCTGTGTCTGTGGATATATTTAGAGGTTTTCAGGCAATAAATCAAGTTGTTTGAAAATTAAAAATAAGCATGAGAAGGAGGGACTCGTACTGGCTGGGGCCTTTAAGCTGTAGTCTACAAAAATAAAGACTGGCTTGAGAGGCTCTCTGTTGGCAGGGGAGGAATCCTTAAGCAATGCTCCCAGCATGGCTGTACAGATGCGGCACTCTGTGTCAGGCCCTGGTTCTAGGTGCCTCCTCACCAGGCCCTGGGCCAGGAGAACCTGTGACTTCCAAGGGTTATTGGGAGGAGCTCTGGGGGCAAGTGGAGGGCGACAGCCCATGCATTGGGCGGCCTTGGCAGGGCCCACAGTCTTTCCTTTGCACAGGGCGTTCAGGAGCCAGCTTTCCAGCCTTTGCTCCTGCCTATGACCCTTACCTTCCCTCTTGCTCCCCCCTTCCCGCTCTCAAAGAGTGTGGCGGGAACCTAGCCAAGGCGAGAGAGAAAATGAAGACATTTCTCAAATGGCATGTTCCGGTGGCTGAGCGCTGGCAGGCAGAGTCAGCAAGGAAGCAGGGCCGGTTCCCTGTCCATCCCCTAAATATCCTAACTATGTTCCCTCCGCCACCGCAAAACCACAGTAATGTCTCCCTGCCCTCCTCTCCTCCCTCGGACCCAGGGTCTACTCAGAGAGCGGCCCACCGCAAGGTCCCAGAGGCGCCACGGCTGCCAAGGGAGGGGCCACAGCCAGTCTGGCGCTTGGCGGGCTTTGGGCTGCCCCTGGGTGCTGATAGCGCGTCCTGCCCAGCTTCTCGCCGCCATAATCAGCGCTGCTTCCCAGGGTGAGGGTGTCTACCTTCTCAGGAAGGCTTTTTAGTGCCCTGGTTGCCCGCTCTAGGATGCAGGCCTCCCTCTCACCACCATTTCTGGACATGACTGGGCACAGAGCTGACCTACTGGGCACTTGCTTCAGGTCCAGGACTATTTCTGACTGTAATGAATAACCCCTACGAAAGCCACTTCCTTTACTAAATGTCTATTGTACCAGGAAATCTTTAGGGATGCTGTGTGGTGTTGGAACTTTCATCTCGCAGTTTGGTGGGAAGGCCTCAGGTGGTTGGGAGGGAGACAGCTAATCAAACATGGCAGCCCCAATTCTTAGAGCAGCCTCCTTTCCCTTCTGTTTTATGTAGGAGAAGACAAGCTTCTGCGGCTATGCTGAGCTACCTGCATCAAGACCACCATGGAAGTCACAGGTCCCCTCGCCATGGGGCTTCCAGCACAGCCAAGGATAAGCAGTTGGATTCCATGAGTAAAGGGCTGTGAGGTCCTAATGTCAACTGGAAAGATGAGTTTAGGGCTGAGCATCTGCTCGTCCCTGTCCTTGCCCATTCTAAATTCTTCCTTTGCATTGGTCACTCATGCTTCCCTTCTTGGAAGACGCTCCAAATTCCTGTATTACCAGGGTCCTACTCCTGTTCTCAGTGCTTTGTTTTCAGCTTCAGTGAGTTCAGCCCCTCTTGGGCCTTCTGATTCCACCTTGTTTAAAGTCTCTGAAATTTGCATCCCATCCCAGTCACTGAGAAAGCTCTAGGTCCACCCACTTATCCCCCTCTGGGAAGCTTCCAGAAGTCCCCTTTTCATATCACTCATTCAGCATGGCACTGAAATGACCCATTATCTTGCTCCTATGCCATCTTTTCCTCTCATGTTTTCATTTTGGTTCTCAGCATCACCACAGCCCACGTGTGCAATGATCAAGTCCTAGACTTGACTTTGGATGTCCCCTGCTTTTCTGCCTTTCTCTCAGCTGGAATTCAGTCTTGTATGTCTCCCATGCCTCTCTTCTGTCTTTTCCTTTCTCTCTCTCTTTTTATCCCCATTTCTTTATATCTCCTGTCTATGATGACCTAGAGCATCATCTGGACCATAGGAGCAGTCGCCATTGAGTTTTTTCTCACTTCCTCAAGGAACACATCTTGTTCCTGCTAGACTATCTGGTTCCATTTCCCACACTGCATCCTATCTTTCCTTCTCTGCCTCTAGCTTTTGGCTCATAGGTATAATGGAACCCAGATGTGGCTGACAAATGGTACATTTCCTGCCCCACACACCCCTATTGACCTTTGCCACTCCCCCAACAGGATATGAGACTTTAAGTCCCCTGCCCTTAACTGGAGTCTTCCTCCCTTTAGAGAAGGGATTACCTCATGACAGCCTGGACAAATACACCACAAGAGAAGAGACTGGATTATGAAATCTATAATATTTCTATTTGGCATTCTATTGGGGCTTATGCCTTTAGAGCCTTGAGCCACCATAAAAGAAGTCCAGCTACACTGACGCCAACACATTAGACAGATAAACGGAGAGAGAAAAGAGAGAGAGACCTAAGGAGTCCTCCTTCATACAACCTCCATCATCTGTTTGAGATTTCCCCGCCCAAGAGCCAGCCACTTTCTCATGTGACTGGGGACTTTCAGATGCCCTCAGCCCCACCACCACTTGGTGGCAATTGCTACAGAAATGCAAATGAGAGCTACTTAGCTAAACCCAGTCTGACTCCCAAGACAATGAGAATGCCTAGGCTACACCCGTAAACTATGAGAAGACACTAAGTTGTTACCGGTTAAACCAGCAATTTTAGATTGGTCCACAGAAGTGGGTTACTGGACGTCAGGCTTTGAGACCAGCAAGCCCTGCTCTTCTCACCTAGCTCAAAACAAGCTGCTCAGGCAAGTCACTTCCCTCCTGAGCTCTGTTTCTTTGCTTATTACATGTGAGCCTTAAAGCCAGATGATACACAAAATATTTAGTGCCATCGCTCCATTCAACTGGATCCTGCTGAGCAATGGCTTCTACTACGAGCCCTTCTAACTACATCTCTGCAGTGTCCCTGACACCGCATTCAGGTAGCTGAACTCTGCCTCGCTCAAACCTCCTCCACCTTAATGATGCTTTTCCTGCCCTTCTGGCTGCAAGAAAACAACCTGAGCTGCACACTAGATATTATCGTCCTGACACTTCTGCACTTTTCTTCGCTTTGTGGATTTTGCCATCATGAAAGAGCCTTATACTTGTCTCATTAGCCAGGGAATTGCTGTGGGCAAGACCTAGGCTGTGGCTCAAGCATCTTATGTTCTCTGCACACATCTCTACTCAGACATATTGAGCTGCACCGACAACTTCTTGACCACCATGCATGGACAAAAAGCTCCCTCCACATCCTAGGTTTACTCACAAGGATTGTACAAGAGAGTCAACTTCCAACCTGCAATCCTTATGCTTCACAGTCTTAGCTTCTTCCCTAGGGCCCTCCCAGCCCTCCCTATACCCAGCAGCTGGCTCTTCCCACACTGCCCACATATAGGCCAAGATTTATTTCCCATAAACCATGGCTCCTCCATGACCAACCTCGCTGGATGGTCAGCACCTTCTGCCTCCAGCACCTGGAATGTGCATGATGAGAAAGATAAGGATGAGATTGGGGCTGGACCAAGCAGGTACAGCATACAGATCTGCCCAGAGAGCAAGAGAATCTTGGGCAAAAGACCAGGTCTCTGGGACTGGCCTCGCCTCCTCAGGAATCTTCCTTCCATGAAAAGGGCCAAGAAAGGAGTGTCATCTATAGGCACCAACAACATGTTGGGCCAAGCACAAATACAGTTCCCATTTTTCCCCACTGAGTTTCCTTCACTGATGCACTCAGCTAACATTTACTCCTGGCCTGTTATGTGTCACATACGTGCTTGGGACAAATGTTAATGAAGACACAAACTCTGTCCTCAGAGAGCTTCTCCTATTGGTGCATGTGTGGTGTGCAGGTAGCCCAGTGGAAGTGCAGATAACTAAACAAGCATTTGCCACGCAGATAGACCAGTACTAGATGTTCGGTCAGGGAAGGCTTTCAGGAAAGGCAGAAGCTAGGCTGAGCCATAGACAGCTGACCAAGCCAAACAGTAACTAGCACTAGCTGTGGGGAGTTGGGAGCAGAGTCTCAGGCTATAGAGACAATAGGCACAGAGCTAGAAGTGAGCAAAATCATGGTACATCTGTGACACTCACAGTCGCTAACATTGACCTAGCAGGGGTGAGAGGGCAGATGGAAAGGCACCCTGGGCTCCTGGGCTCTGGCTCCAAGACCTTGTGAGGCACATTAACTAGCTTGATTTCATCCTTGGCTCACTGATGGGCCTTTCTCCTATAGGTCATATCTGCATTTTAGAAAAAAAATAACAGGCCAGATGGTGGAGCTATGCCTGTGAGGTCCACAGCTAGGAGGTGATAGTGGACTCTGGGGAAAGATTTGGAGGGGCCTGAACACTTGGAGATAACACAGGGATAGAGAGGCCTGGGTGGACAGTCTCCAGGAGGGTACAAGAGACAGAAAATGCATGGAAAGTTGAAGTAGAAACAATGCAGGGATATTAAAGGAAATTTTCAAAGGAGAGGGGCTGGCATTCTGCAGAAGAAGAGGTGATTAGAGGAGGCGATGTGCCATTGGAGTCCTCAGTGACGGGCATCTGTTTGCCTTTACCTTCCTTCTTATTGGGTCAGCGTCCTACAGGAGACCCCAATTCCACCCACCTGTCCCAGGCACTCCTTTCTTCATGACAGCAACCTGGCCAATATCCATCCCTCATGGCAGCAGAGCCTGTCATGACCCTCTGGACTCAGAGGGGCTGTGAGTTGCAGGAGTGAGCAGTGTGGAGTAAGGAGAAATGACGTTTTCACAGGACTATCGTGTGCTTTGGGTCCATGGCTCAGTGACCAGAAGTGACAGGAAAACAGAACAGATAGCTCAAGAGGTCACTGAGAAGGGCAAGGACATGAGGGTTTCTCCCCGCCTATCGGGTGGCTCTGGGGCCTTGCAGACCCACTGCTTGTACCAGTCATCCCACACTTCAGAGTTTGCAGCAGCACATGTCTGTCACTTCTCACAACTCTGTGGGTTGGCTGGGAGATTCTCCAGTCCCAGGCCAGCTCAGCAGAACTCTACGGAGCCTGTGTAAGTTTCTGCGGTAGCTGCTGGCTCTGGTGGCCAGGGTGGGGTGCTACCCAGCGGTGTTCTTACTCATGCGTCTGGTGATGGCTGTTGACATGATATCAGGAAATGCCTTGGCCACATGGCCTTGTCCTCTAGCAAGCTAGCAGGGGCTTACTGATACAGTAGCATTAGGGTTCCAACCACAGGAGGAGCAAGTCTCAGTGCACAGACATTTTGCATTCTTTGCATGTATTACAGTTGCTACTTTTCCACTGGCCAAGTCAGGACACATGATTAAAGCCCAGGTCAGCAGTGTAAGAAAAGGGCAGAAGTTATCGAGGACATGAATAAAGGAAGACACTTATTGCTCTTAGTTTTGCAAAATAGTTTACTAAGAATGCACATGTATGCACCTGCAGGGCAATGCCCATGTGTATCTTTATATATGCATCTATGACCACTTGCATACACATTTGTTCATACATGTGTACCGAGTATGGAGATGTGTGTGGCCAGTCCAAAGAGTGAATGCTAACAGTGGTATAATCACAGGTAGAATGCCACATATGTGCCTGTGGGGGTGTGTGAATGTAACTTAATGTGCATGAATGTACATAGGACATGCACACAGCATGCCCGGTTCAGAGAGCACTAGCAGAAGCATGTATGTGAGTATAGCAGGCATGCATATTGTTATGGTTTATGTCTAGTTGTCCCCCCAAAGCCTCATGCAATCATGAGGCAGGGACTTCTAGAGTTTGAGACTTGAGTCATGATCCACTGGGATTATGTGTTTTAGTATGTATGGGATTATGGGTCTGAGTCCTTCCGGGATTATGGGTGTGGCCTAAAGCAGATATGCTGAGGCAGAGAGCCTGGATATAATATAAAGAGAGACAGATGCAGGTTGTTGCTCTCTGGAGCCCTGGCTGGTCAGTTGCCTCTGTCGAGATTGTTGCTGTTCCACTGCCATGAAGTGGATGCTCTCTGCCCTGTTCCATTCAGCCTTGGGCCAGCCAAATATGGACTGAAACCTCCAGCAACTGTGAGCTAAATAAACCTTTCCTTCCTTCATTTTGAGTGTTGGGTATTTGTCCCAGCAATGAGTAAAAAGTAACTAAGACATATATGCATCCCTGCATAGACGTGGTGTGTGCATAGTGTACACGTATGATTGCCTGGCTGTTTAGGAGCATCTGTGTGTCCAGGTACACACAGGCAGGTCCACAAATCTGGTGCACATGCATATGCATGTGCCTTAGTCCATTTGTAATACTATAACAGCATACTCTAGACTGGTAACTTACAATGAATAGAGGCTTATCTGGCACATGGTTCTGGAGGCTACAAAGCCCAAGCAGGGGGGGCCACATGCAGTGGGGGCCTTCCAGCTGCATAACATCTTGGAGGAAAGGGAACAAGGGAGGTAAAACCAACCCCTTTTAAAACTTGTTCTCACCAAAATAGATCAACTCTCATGATAATGACATGGTACTGTTCTGTCTCTGCTAGAACTTCTCTACAACTATTTCCCATCTTATCTCCACGTGGTTCTCATAAGGCCATGCTTTCTGGTCCCAGCCACTAACATGGGACACTAACATGCCAGTAAAAAGTAATAAAAGTCCTCTAAATGAGGTAATCGGTCCTTCTGTCCTGAGCATTAACCCCTGTATTTCATCAATTCTAAGATGATCCTCCCATTTGAATATGAAATCAGGCCCCATCTCACAAAGCATAATGCCTGATGACTGTCAGTCAATGGCTATCATGATACTCGTGTCATTGCTTGGACAAGCTTGGTCATAGCTGTCCCCTGGTAGCCGCTTCACTGCTGTTCTCTCCATCAGTGCATGATCTGCCCTAGGGTAGGTGCCATTTTGCACATTTTCACAAAGATAGGCTGATAACTCAGTAATGAAATGAAAAGTTCCTGTGCACACAGAGCGCATGACCCCAAACACAAGCATGCGGGTAGGGCTGGCATGGCAGATGGCTCCTGTTGAAGAAGTGAGCACAGGGCAATGTTTCCTTTCAAAGCCACAGTGCAGTGCCTCCCAGGACCTATGACAGGAACGCGTCCCAAGGAGATGACACCGTGTTGCTTTATATTACTTGAATACGTACTGAAGAATTGGCTGTCACTCACGAAGAATGAACTGAAGCCAGGCAGAAATACCGAATACCTAGGATATTAAATAAATTTCGAAGCAGTAAGAGACTAGCTGGACCAATCACTGCCTCACATTGTTGATAAGATATTATGTCAGAACTCCACAGATTTTTTTTCTGTTAGTGGTATATAATAAAATGGTTTGTGCTGCAGTTGATAATCTTAGAATAGCTATGGTATGGAACCTTCCCCACACCTTATATGTCGTCTCATTCAATCCTCTCAGGTCCTTAGAATGTGGCTGTTACCTTGTCATTGCAGATATTAAAACTGAGGCTCAGAAAGGCTAAGAGACTTGTCTGCAGTCACACAGCAGGAAGGCCAATCTGTCTGACCTCGCTGTCTAGGCTTCAAACAGTTCTGTGTGTAGTCACCAGGGGCCGAATGAAGGCAAAACCTCCATGCTGTAATCACCATGTAAGGGCACCACCTCTGTACATTTGCCTTGTGCCTGAACCCTAGGGGAGCACATTCAAGCCATAACATGAATGGATATGATATGTGTATGTGTGTGTGTGTGTGTGTGTGTGTGTGTGTGTGTGTGTGTATCATTAAACACACACAGGAGATGTGTGGTCGCCTGATGGAGCAGTCAGAGACAGGATGATCTGCACTCAGGACTCCAGGCAAGGCAGGGATGGTAGGAGTCCTGATGGGCCTGACCTCTCTGGTTCATTTTTTCAGGGCCCCATGTGCTGAAACTGCAGCTTTGTGGCTGAGAAGTTCTCCTCAGTCTCCTCTGTTTTACTTCTAGATGCTCAACAGCAAAACCAATTATCGCTCTACTTTCCCTAGAAACGTCCCTCGGTAAGTGAGTCCCCCTATTAGCATGAAGGAAACTGTTTGCTCCTCCCATGTGGGCCATTTGTAGATTCCTGTCCTGCTTTTTGAACATTTTCCTATCCTCTAATACTGCTTGCATTTCCTAATCAGCCTTCTTTTCATAGCTCTGTATCACCAGGATAAGTCTGATTACAGAGCAGTAATAAGTAGTCCCACAGATTTTAGTGGCTTATAATACTATAGGATTCCAGTCCAAGGTTAAGAGCCTTTCAATAAAGGGAAAGTTCTGTGGAGGAGGTGAGGGGTGGGCCAAAGAGAAGCACCCAAACCCAAAGAACCCATCCATCAGGCAGGAGAAGTCTGACTCCTCTGGACACTGCCATCACCTCCTATGTCTAATGAGGAAGAGCTGTTATTTCTTTCCATTTCCTTCAGGGAGCGACACCAAGAATCTAGTGAAACTGTGTGGCTCCTTGAAAATGTGGACAATCCTGTTAGTGGTCTGTGCATGCTCTTGGGTTCCCCTGAACTCCCACTCATTAGTATCCAGGTTGTTTTGTTTTCAACCTTCCTCAAAACCTTGGGGCAGCCACTCTAACTAGGTCCACAGCAAGCCAGCAGCTCCAGCCCATCAGCACCCATGGATAACTCCAAGGTACCCATCTGCCTTATTTTCTGGAGTTTCCGTGGGGATTGCAGACCTCCCGAGGTCTACAAATAACGCAACCTGTGTTGGCTGCCCTCCCTGCCTCGCAGCCTGCCTCCTCCGCTTCCTAACTAAACCACTTGTGCTCACATCCTGTTTCAAGTTCTGTGCAGACACCCAGACCAGGTAGCTGGGTCCTCAGGTAGATGGAAAGGGCATTGCAAGAGTGAGGCCCCAGGCAATTCCTTCTATGAGATTTGCAGGTGAAGCCTCGCTAGATGCCATCACCAAAGGCTACTGCAAATAGAATCAAAAACTGCTAGGGTCGGTAGCTCACCACAGTGCCCTGTTGAAGGACCTGACAACCCCAGTCCCACTCCGATCTCTGGGCTCAGAGAGAGATTGGCCAGTGGACAGTGGGGACTGCCTTTCCTTCCTTCCTTCCTTCCTTCCTTCCTTCCTTCCTTCCTTCTTTTCTTTTTCTTTTTTATTATTAATAAAAATAATATCACTAGAAACAATACAGAATTTCATCAAACAAAATCATAAGAATTCTTGTTCAAAGGGAAGGAACAATTGGAATGAGGGAAAGGAGAAAAGAAATAAGAAAATGAAATATATATATGTATCTACACAGGATAGCTTGGACAACTGTACTGCTGATTTCTGCTGGTCTGTTGAAAGGAACAGTTCATGCTTAAATTCTTTTCTCTCTTCTTTTTAATTTCTTTGACCAATTTTGCATGTTTATATCTGGTAATCTGAACAACTAATTTGGGTTTCATTTTGAATACTTCTCAGTCTGAAGATGTAGCTCAGCCCTAGAGCACTGCCTAGCAAGCTTGAGGGCCTAGGTTGCATCTCCATGATCACAGAAAATAAATGCATTGATCGAGTGAGGGGCCAAAAACCACAAATGGGATGGGTTGAGGGTAATTCCCGAAGGCCTTCCCCTCCCGCAAGGCCAGGATGCCGACCAGTGGAAAGGAAGCCCTGTGCTCAGCCCAGAGCCTGCGCTGGCCCTTTCAGGCAGAGTCCTCTCTGGTCTCCTGGCCTTCCATGTGTACCATTCTACCTCCTGCCACCTTGCTCTGACTTCACAGTCTTGAAGAAGAGTCTGGACTCTTTCAAGTTCCCAGAATTACTTCCATTCTCCACACCCAAGCCTGGTACAAGTGAGCTCTTGTCACCCTCCTGGTTCCCCCTTGCACCCTCTTAGCCAGCCAGTTCCCATCATCCTCCATGTGTGGCCTGAGCACCTCCTCCTGTATCAGCCTTCCTAGCCTACCAGTTCCCATCATCCTCCATGTGTGGCCTGAGCACCTCCTCCTGTGGCAGCCTTCCTAGCCCACCAGTTCCCATCATCCTCCATGTGTGGCCTGAGCACCTCCTCCTCAGCAGCCTTCCTAGGTCCCCTTCACACAAGCCCCTATATTTCCTCCTTGGCAGCTCTGGGTGTGTCTGGCAGATCACTGGTTCCATGCCCACAGGCTGTGGCTCCTCTCTACCCTGTCCAATGTCTGGCACTAGGCCTGGCTTATAACAGGTCCCCTTAGCACTATGGAGCAAGTAACAATGGGTCCAGCCAGGGGTCCCGGGGGAGACAAAGCTAAGTGGTGAGGGCACCAAGACAGCGTTGGGGGGGGGCGGAGAAAATAAGATCCTCCTGTGATTGAGCCAGTGAAGTCACTGGTGAGAGAGTGAAGCCAAGGAGCTATAAATAGCCTTGGAAATCATGCATATTACATTAGGGGTGTTGGTGACAGCTTAAGTATATTTCCATAAGGTTCCATTATATTTACGTATTAGTTAATGGATACTTAAAATATTATGTTACTGTAATGCTCATGTTTTATTAGCAAACTATCACATCAAATGGAGTTGCTAAGTGTGATGGAAAATTGGCTCTGCAGCTAGATTTCTGTATTTTCACGCTGAATTTTTGATTTCTAATTCCCCATCCACCCACCTCCAGTGAGGAGGTGATTTTTCTATAAAGCACATGTGATCTCTGCCTCCCACCTGGCTGGGAGGTGTGGGGATATGGATGGTGGATCCAAGACTCTCTCTACAGGGCAGGAGATTTAGCTTTGGGGTTTTGAAAATACAGTTTTTAATTCTGGGGTGATTGTGACTAAGTGGTTAGACTTCTGTGTGCTTTAGTTACCCTCTCTATTAAATGAAGATTGAACTTGAGTTGTGTGTTTTGTCACAGTTCTTCAGAGAAATCAAACCAGTGTAAGGTGTGGGGGGAGAGAAAAACACAGAGAGAGAGGGAGAGAGAGAGAGACAGAGACAGAGACAGAGAGACAGAGAGAGAGACAGAGAGAGAGACTAAGGAAGTAGTCCATGACATTGGGAGCATCGGTTGGCTGTAGGACAGGCTGTAGCCTGCAGGCGCAGGAAGTGATTGGTACTGGTATCACTGGGTCTGGGGGCATCTGGGGGCACATTTCACTCTTTCCTCAGAGTCATCTCCTAAGGCCTTCAACTGATTAGGTGAGACCACAGCATTGTGGAGATCAATCTATTTCACTCAGAGTCATTGGTTCAAAAGTGAGTTACTATACTACTAGTTCACGGAAAAGAAAGCTTGGTGTTAATATGTGTTTGATTCTTCTTCACCAGAAAGAATTCCTTTTATCCATATAAGAATACTCCGAAAATTACTTTGCATATAATGATAAACAGCATATTAACTGGAGTATTGTTCATCTCCTATTTTGTTATGAAACTTCCTTTTGTTTCTTCATAAAATGAAAAAAGTTCAGCATATCTTTAAGAACACCTTCACACACGTGCTATACTGAAGTCTGACAAGAAACGGGGCATGGTGGCCCAACCAAACTGATGTGAACAGAATCATCATGGTCACTAAGGTTTAAAGCTTCTAGGGGACAAAATCAAGGTTGTCTGCTGTTGGGAGCCGCAGGAAGCCAGGAAATTGATCAAGTGTGTGTAGGTGGGACTCCCAACAGTCTACAAGGTCACTGGAGGTTCTGCTATCTCCTGGGTGAGAAGCCGACGGGGGCTCCTAGAACTCCTCAGAGCCAAGGCAGGACAGAGCAGAGGGGTCTCACCCACCTTAAGTGATCTTCAGTTCTCCAACTTTCCTGGGCAGGAAGAGCCCAAGGGCTGCAAGCTGCATGTCTTTTTGCCAGAGCAGCCTCTCCAACACTGAGTCAGATTCTGTATCTGTGGTCAAGTGTCCACAGGCTCTGAGCAGAAGGCAAAGAAGGGCCCCTGGGCCCAGGAGTGGACGGACAGGAGTGGGGCAGTAAGCACAGCTGGCAGTAGTTCTGGGTTAGGAGGCTGGCTCTGGGGTCACTGGTGGGGGAAGTAAGTGTGAACCCCTCAATGCATGTTATTGGCTGCCCTAAAGCTGGTGGAGTCCCATACTGTGACACAGGCCCTGACTTCATTGCGGCCCCAGGGAGGTAGATCAGAGGCATATCAGGATCATGCAGAGGGCTGCCCTCTCCCTACCAGGGGTGTGCACACCCAGGCTCTCACTTGTGTGGCAAAGAGCCCAGGAAGAAAGCACATGGACCTCTAGTGAGCAGGTTTTAAGCCCTCACCACTTGTCAGCCACCTTCTGTCTGAGCCCCATTTCCTCACCTGCAGCAGGGGACAGGATAGGACCAGACCACTCTCTGGAATGGGACATTTCCTTAACTATTGTCCTGGAGTAAATAAATAAGCCCATAGTGAGGACTCAGGTGTGAGCTCACTGCCCACCCTGGGCAGCCTTAGACAGTTCCCAAAGCTGTTCACCCTCAGTTTCCTATTCTGACAAGTGAGGTTACTGCAGCACTTGACATGGGTCTTCCATGCCTTTGCTGCCCAGTAGTGCAAAATCTTGTGGGATGGACACGAGATGCAGCTGACACATGGGACAGGAGAAGTCCAGGTCCTCATGCAGCTGACATTCTAGTGGCAGGGATAGCTGGCACTTTTATTATTATCAATAT
The DNA here is from genome assembly GCA_004027915.1 of Capromys pilorides. Lineage (NCBI taxonomy): Eukaryota > Metazoa > Chordata > Mammalia > Rodentia > Capromyidae > Capromys > Capromys pilorides. The sequence continues at coordinate 4,150 of PVKN010011362.1, read as the reverse complement.
AGCAGAGCAAAAGTATTGTAAAATATGACCTAAGTTATAAAGAAAACTAAAGCAGGAGTGGGTTGGGAACGCCTATAGTTTGGTTTAATTTTTACTAAGTCAGGGAAGACTTGATGACTCTGAGTCGATGACCAGCAAGTAGGATGTGATGAGACAGTAGCACAGAGGAGCGCTGAGAAAACTAAGGTCCTCAGAGGGCCAGTCCACCACCGCTCTTTCAGATTGCCCGTGGTGGCTTCCTCAGTAGGGTAGATCGGGTGGTGCAGACCCTAAAGATTAAAACACTTAACACCCAGATTGGTACAAAAAGTTTTCCAGCCACTCCCAGAAAGCACCATATGGATTGTCTGAACCCTAGAAACTCTCAATAAATGAAGTATTACATTCCAGTGATTGAGTTGACAATAAAATGCTGCTGCTGCTGCCGCCGCCGCCGCCGCCGCCGCCGCCGCCGCCGCCGCCGCCGCCGCCGCCGCCGCCGCTGCTGCTGCTGCTGCTGCTGCTGCTGAGGTGTTAGGGAAGGCAGCCCCTTCCCCGCACCAGGCCACAGCCTCACGTCCCGTGATCTGTTCTTAGAAAGGACAGGGTCTTGGCAGACAGAGCCAAGTAGAAGAGTTTCCAGGTGGAGCAAACAGTCTGCCCAATAATGACAGATTGTGTTTGGAGAATGGTAAGTGGCACACGGAAACAGGCCTCCCATTTCCACTTCCAAAAATACCTCTGCCCTGTATGTGGCCAGCAGCGTGAAGGGCCTGGGGACCCCCAGCAGCCTGCGTGGCCAGAGGCTGTGGGCTGGAGGTGCCTGAGCGGCATTAGCCGCCTGATTGAGTTATGACAGCAACTCGCGCCCAACGGGAAGCCAGGCGAGGCGGTCCTAGCGGGGGCTGCAGACAAATGATGATAAAGTGCTCACTTTAAGGAACCATCTCCATAATATTTCATGCTCGCGGTGGGGGAGGGGCGGGCGGGCTGCCTGGTGGCACGGCTAACTACTCCATCAATTGATTTGATTCACGGCAGCAGCTACTCCCAGTCATAATATTTCAAATAAATGGAGCCGTGGATAGAAATAATATCTGCATCAATATTAACCCTGAAAGAACTAATGGACATAAGCTATAATTTCCTGGACACCCTAATAACGCATGTTGACCATAGCTCGCATGGGACAATTTTTCTTTCTCTCTTTTCTCTCCTCTGCTCATCTGTCTGTCTCCCTCCCTAAACGCTGGCAGATCAGCTTTGTTCACCCCAGAATAGGGCTTGGGGGCCATTGGGAGCTCCATTCTCTCCTCCTAGCAGCCTCAGCACCCTGTGGCAAAGGTAAGAGAGAGAAGCCAAGAGTCTGGGGTCCATTTACTCTAAGTCTGTTGAGCAATTCCCCAGTGGAGGGGGGATGGAGTTCATGGCAGGCCCGCTGGAAACGAGGCCCGACTGGCCCTTTTCCTCCAGTCATTCATGCAACATGTGCTTACTGTGCACCTACTATGTGCTCAGGACCGTGAACAGAAGAAAACTAAAATTTTTCTCAGTAGAGTTTATAGTTGAGCGCAGTGGACAGTTGACAAAGCTCCTGCACACAAGCAATAAATTACATGGTTTGGTAGCAGGGCCAAGGTTCCCCACAGTTCCAGACTTGCCCAATTCACAGACCCAGCAGGCTGGAGTTCTCAGAAGAGTGTAGTGCATTCACTGAACTGGAAACTTCTTAGACATGTCCTTCACTGTGCCTGAGAACCGGCCCCTGGAAAACCAAATGAGGGAGTAGGGCCCTTGGTTTGGCTTGCACTATAGGATGTCAGAATTCATGGGTATGTTTTAAAAAGCAGGAGATTTCACTTGAAAATCTAGCTTCCACTGTCTCTTTAGCAATGAGAGGATCCGGCAATGCCTAGCTCCCTCCCAGCAGGAGTTGGTTATGGTGGAGGTTAGGTGCAATTGGTTAAGGCCAGTCCTTTAGACCAGGTTCTTGCTTACTTGTCCACATTTAAAAGTAATTCAGCTTGCCCACATTGCCCAAGCCTAGTGTCACCTGCCTGCCATTGTCACCCATGCAGCCCGACAGACATCTGCCCTTGTGACCTCTGGGTATCTGATCTTAAATTGTTCATCCTGGCCCAAATCTCTGCTTCTGCAGCCCCTTTCCCAGGAATACCTTTCAATGGCAGCTTCCTCTCTGCTTTTCCACTGCGACATTCCCCACCGTCTATTGGTTCTATTACAACACTACTTGGGGCACTGTCTGACTTCATGGACGTAGACATTCAGCCATGGGCTAGAGCCAGGTCTCTGGACTTGATAGGCTTTTGGCACACAGGCTTTCCCACAATCTGCTCTCCAGAGTAAAGGGGCCTTGCAACCATGTTTGCCTAATGAAAAATTGAAATTATGCACATGTGTACATGTATGTACATATGCATGACCTCATGAGCACACACATGTATGGAGTGTGCAGTAACTTCCAAAACTGGGGGAAGCAGAGTTAGTTAGTGAGAGCAGTCACTGGAGCCAGTCAGATCTGGCCACAGTGAGCTTCCCAGAGGTGCAGAGGACTCTGCACCTTTGAGTCCTTGTTTTTAAATGGGGGATAATGATAAGACCTTGAGCCTAAGTGAATTTTTTGTAAGAACAAAATGAGATCAAATAACTAATATATACTGAAAGCCCAATAAAAATGGCGCTGTGTTCTTCCTGGCAGAGTCATGGCACCTCCCACTGCATCATTGCTCCATCTACTTGGGGAGAGAGCGAGGACGACAAGGATAGGGTGCTGTGTGGTCTCTGGAGGTGACAGGAGCATCATCTTACTGGTGCTCAGGCCCCAGTACTTTCTAAGTGGTTTTGTTACAGAGCTGTGCCTTCTCCTGAGTGCCTGCCCGTGCCGTGGAGGAAAGCGGATCAGAACAAGGCCTCTCGGGAATGCATGGCTAAACAGGGTTTAGTGGAGCAGAAACATCCGAGGCTACAGACTGCTGACTCCTGCATTTCTAGGCCCATTGGCCCGGCAGGCTGCCCTCAGCATGCAGTACAGCCTCCTGCTGAGGCCCAGAGGCAGGTTCCAGCGACAGGCGGGGCTCAAAATAGTTAAGGAACCTGGGATACCTCCGTGGTGCTGAATGTGTTCCCCATACGAGGGTGACAGGAGCCCTGCCAGGGCTGGGGCCAGACATGAACCTCAGGCCTGCATGACAGGCACTAAGTCAGCACCCAGCCATGTGGCTGAGCTCCTGCAGGAGGGACAACCAGGGGATGCTGCTGTGTCTTCCCACCATATTTTCTGGGACAGATGGTGCCTCCCCCGGTTGCTGGAAAGGGTAAAGTCTGTGTATCAGTGCTGCCCACGTGTCACTTTAAAGTCTTTCAGCTCCACATCTGCTCCATCCATTGCAACGGTGACCAGTTACATGCAGGCTCTAATACTCAGCACGGTGCCACTGGACCGCAGCCCCAGCCCCAGGTCTTGTGATTCTCACTTCCTGCTGGGGCTCTCACCATCACCCCTGATGCTCAGGACCCCCACAACCACAACACAGATGTGAGTGAGGCCTGCTTCACCCCTCCATCCTCAAGTGGCACATCCTAAGGCTGAACAGAGGGTCCCAGGACCAGGTGAGCCACCCATCCCAATGCCCAGCACCACCCAACTGTCTCGCACTAGCCAGCCTGGCTTGTGTCTTGCTTTCCTGCCTCCTGGCATCTCATCCCCCCAAATCTCCTGAGCATAAGCCTTCGGGCTCTGCTTCCAGGTGACTTCTGTTGCTCAGAGAACCTCCAAAAGATATGAGATCTAAGCTTGGTAGATATCATTCACCATCCAATCTGCAGACCGAAGGTTGCTGACCTCAACCCCAAGACCACATGTGCTGGGTCTTGGGGTGCAAGAGGGATGAATCAAGGAACACATTACAAGCACAGGCTGCAAGGGGCTGTCCGAACACCGAGAAAGGAGTTAATGCAGCAGCAGAAGCTTTGACAGTAATAGAAGCCAGCACCAGGGGAAGCAGAATGGGTACCCAGCTCACTCTGTCAGGGCGAAGTGATACCCGAGCTGAGATCTGTCACTAGACCAGGACAAAATCCAAATCAGCTCTTTGGTTTTCAAAGTCTCCCCAGGGTGAGGGCAGATATCGGATACAAACAGTGAATATAA
>PVKN010011361.1:0-21746 GCA_004027915.1 Capromys pilorides | reverse complement strand
TATAATTATTATGTATCACAAATGTATCAACAAAATATATGTATATGTTTCAAAAGTGTACCATCCAGTCTCCATGTATTTTTATAGCTTGTTTGGTTTCTTTTGCTGTTGATTCATTGCATTGTGACTTCACAGAATTCATGAGATTATTTCTGTTTTCTGGGTTCCTTAATATTTGCCTCACATCCTGATATATGGTGTAATCTGAAGAACATTTGGTGGGCTAATGAAAACAAAGTATTCTTCTGTAGTTGAAAACTAGTGTGCAGATGTTGATTATGTCCTTTGTATCTAGACTGCCCTTAAATTTTCATGTTTATTTATTGATACTTTGTCCAGTTGACCTATTTGTGAGAGAGATGTATAAAAGCCACACTTTATGACTGTAAAAAAAAAATCATGGTGCCATAATAAACATTTTTGAAGGATATACAAAAATGCTTTCATGAAATATTAATGAAAAAAGATGCAAAACTGTATGCATGGAGTGTTAGCTCAGCTCTGTGAAAACCTATATGCAAAGGGAAAAACATCTAAAAACGTGTGCTGCTTTTGATGACGATATTACATTTTTTTCTGTTTAAGTTTCAATACTTTTCCCTCACCCCTACCCCGCATTAAGCATATGATATTTTTGTGGTAAGGGGAGAAGAGACTAGCATCAAAAAAGGCCATCTCACTAAAGTGGACTCCAGTCAGTCAGTGTATAATATTAATAAAGATACAGCAATTGGTTAAGTAGATTAAGGTCAGTGATATGAAAGATGAACTTTAATCGTGCTTACTTGCTATCTGGACAAAAAGGGAAAGAAAAGCAAGTTGATTTCTACTTAATATCAAATATCCAGCATTTCAGATGATTTTGGTTCTGATCTACATTTTTTTACTCTTTACTTGAATGATACATAGAGTCGGCTTTAGTTGGATACCCTTTTCTTGTATCTCTAGAAAGTCCAAGAAATTTCTATAGCCTAAAAGAGTGTCCTCACTGAACTTCTCTCTTTTAGATTTTATGCATTAGTGTACAGGTCTTCCTTTTTCTTTTCTTTTTCCAGATAGTGGGGACTGAACCTAGGACGTTCACACTAAGCTACATCGTCTACCCTACCTCCTCTTCCACCTTCTAAAAAATTATTACTTTTATTGGTACATTTTAGATATACATAATAATCACATTCATTAGAGGAAGTTTGGATTGGTACGTGCTGTTTCTTGCTTCTTTTTTCCCCAAACCCCTAGGCTCTCTTCAACCTGCTTCCTCTCCTTATTTACAAAACCTGTTTCCATTTTCTTTCTTTTCCCTGCAGCCCTTTACCGGCCCCCATCCCTTGTTCCCCTTCCCATCTGAACTCTGCTAAATTTCTAAACTGCCCAGGCTGGGGTTTCAGTTTGCAATCTTTCTGTCTCAGCCTCTCAGAGTGCTGGGTTTTATAGGCATGCACCATGGCCACACCAGTTCAGCAGCACTGATAGATAGATAGATAGATAGATAGATAGATAGATAGATAGATAGAGAGATAGATTCCCCTAGGTAATCTATCTTGTGTTCATATAACTTACAGGATATATATATATATATATATATATATTTAATTTTCAAGTAGCGTTATAGTATCCTATTGCTCTGCAATTTGACTTGTTTTTTCCTCATGTCAAAGCTATTTTTCTTTTTTATTTTAATGTAATACAAGTAGATATTAATAAAAATATTAAAAATCTCTCTTCAATAAAAAATAAATAATTAGAGGATAGCAGTTGTCTCAGTTACTTTTTCCTCTCGTTGCTAGGACAAAATAGCAGACACCCAAAGTTAAGGAACGAAAAGTTTAGTTAGTTCACAGTTAGTGGAGGTTTCAGTCCGTACTTAGCTGGCACCAAGGCAGAGTGGTGCATGGTAGAGGGCAGCTGTTCATGGTAGCGGAAAACAGCAAAGAACCAAGGGAGGAGGTGCAGCTGTGGCAGCATCAGCCTCAGAGAGCAAGTCTACAGCATTCAGGCTGCCCGCCCCAGGCCTGGGGCAGCACTCACCCCATCATGAATTAATCACAAACTCTAGCAAACTGGTCAAGCAATGGCCGTGACTCGTCCCAATGGCTGACACTGGCAACAGTTCTACAAAGCACTGTACATGGTTCCAAAGTTAACCCTAAGGGGATTTGACCCTGGAAGATACAAAAGATGAATGTTCTGTTATACAGGTCTGGCCTTAACTTGCCCTTGATCACCCAGCAGAAAAGCTTAATTACAAGGCATAGAACGCAGAGCTAGATTAGTAAGATGAGTTGTAAAAGGCTTATACCAACAGCCTCCAACAATGCCAGTTTCACCGGTAACCCACTACAATTACGGAACATTGGACTATGTATACAACTATGCCCTCTTTGTACAAAGAGAAGAAATTTTTTTGTTTTTTTCTTTTTTTCCTCCCCTACTAACATGGATTAGAAAATTTATTATGTCTACACCCTGTGCTCTTTATAACTACTATGAGAACAATAATATTCAATGTATCAATTATTATGAATGCACTAATAATGTGTTTTGAAACTATCATATTATTTCTTATTAAAAATTAAAAAAATTAGGATTATACAATATTGAGAAAATTAATTAAATAGTAATCACAAACTCTAGAGGTTTGCTCCATAACTGTGTGAGGTTTTGGGGGACAACTAGACGTAAACCATAACAGCAATATTAATAAACTGTGTATCATAATCTTAAAAGGATAGCTAAAATGTTAAAGCATGACTCAGGCAAAAAAGATTTTCTCTTACAAAGAAACCAAAACAGACAAAAGCACAAAATTGACTCTTCAGTGAAAAGCACTATTTTCAATAATTACAGTATTCCATGGATTGTATATGCCAAAGTTTATCTGACCACTTCCTTTGATGATTATGTTTTTGTTTGTTCTTTAGTTATCTGCTATTTCAGGCAATACTGCAATTTTAAAAAAACTGCACAAAATTTTCTAAGGATGCTACTAAAAATGGAATTTCTGGTTTAGAAGGTATATGCTGTTTTAAATTTTACTTGATAACGTTCACCAGCCTTTTAGAAAGCTTTGTCAATTTATAGTTCCAATAAAAAGATGAAAAGATAACAGAATAATGAGGGAAATGAAACTTTAAAACAACAGAACACCATTGTTGTCCACTGGGTTCATAAATTTTAGATTAATAATGCAAAGTATGGAAGGAACAAAGACTGTTGTCCTTGCCCAAAGGTTCCTTTTACAACCAGTGCCTACACATTAGGGAGGGAGTGTTCCTTGGAGTCTCATTCATTGTGCTACACTGCTGTGATAAACTAAGGACATTTCTGTGGCAGGATCATTGGTTTTTATAAGTGCTCATAGCAGCCTTGATGCCAACACGTGTTCATATGGAATAAACTGGTATTGTTTTTTTATCACTAATTCCCTAATTCATTAAATATAGCAGATATAAATTTTTATTTTACTTCATTTTATTTGGAGCTGGGAATAGAACACAGGACCTCACACCTACGTGGCAACTGCTCTACTGGGATGCTACATCCCAATTTGAATAATCATATTTTGGTTTACCATCCACGAAATACTTACTCATAGGTTCCTTCCGTTGATTTCTCCCTTGGGGATACTGAGAGGTGGTAATTTAGATGAGGACACTGAGGCTCAGGAAAGTGACCTGCCTCTCCAGGGTCACCCAGCCATTTATAAGCAGCAGGGCTGAGGTTCTCTGCTTCCCACTTTTGCTAACGGCTTTTGTTAAACAAAGGACAGTGGTCCATCTCCCCACCTCTTCCACAAAGTCAATCCAAAAGGAACCCTGAGGGGCAACAGGGGCGGAAGAGAAACAACCAACTAGAAGCCTAGGAGCTGTTTTTAAATTACATGTTTGCAGGCCAGGGAGATGGCTCAGTACAATAAGCGCTTGGCTGGCAAGCACAAGGTCCTAAATTCAATCCAGGGCACTGTAAAAAAAAAAAAAAAAAAAGAAGTAGACATTTTGGGGCCAGGGAGATAGCTCTGTGGCACAAGTGCCTGCCTGGTAAGTGCAAGGTCATGAGTTCAAACCCCAGTCCTGCAAAAAAAAAAAAAAAAAAAGTACGTTTGCCATACACAATGACTACTTTCACTGGGGGGATCTGGTTCGTGAACCTGACATATCTGGATTCTTTTCTACATCTCCTTCTTCTCCCTGTCTTCCCCATTCTTCCATCTCTTGGCCCCTTCCTCATTTGTCAATAGCTACCTCCCTGTTTCCTTTCATCTACCTTTTATTTTCCCCTTTATGGTACTGACACTTTGGGTTCCTCCTGAGGAACCCTAGGTTATTTAAGCTTGTGTGTCTGATGGATTTCACTTCGCATAAGGGTTTCAAGATGCACCAGTTTTCCTACAAATCAGAAGTACTTTTTAATCTCTGCTCTCCTCCCAGCCCTCTGACCTTAGATAAGTCATTTGGCTTCACTGGTCCTCCCTCGCCTTCTTTAAAAAATGAGAAGTGATACTGACTGATACTAAGAGCAGAGAAGACACTGTGCAGTTGCTCCTAGTTGAGACATTTTACTTGAGCCAACCAAGTATTCCCTCTCTCCTGTGCATTTTACAAAATGCTTTTTTTTTCCCAGTTGACTTACTGTGAACCAATATATAAAAAACCTATAATGCAATGCTTTCTTTGATAAAAACCTAAAGCTATCCCACTCCCTATTTTGAGACAGTTTCTTACTGTGTAACCCAAGCTGACCTTGAACTCAGGGTGATCCTCCTGCCTCAGCTTCTTGTTTTTCTTCTTACTTTTTAGCATGATTCAAGAGTTCAAGGTAACGGAGGTGAGAGAAATCCCAGGGACCAGCAGCAAATGGTTTCTGGCAGCTCAGCATGCCTGGAAAGATGTTTTCTTCTGGATCTTTCATTATGTGGTGTAGCCATCTACATGGTTTATTGTCTATGATTACACATTTTAAAAGTGGCCTATTGCTGGGTGTGGTGGTGCACACTCAGGAGGCTGAGGCAAGAGGACCACCATGAGTGTGAGGCCTGCCTGGGCTAAGTAGTGACTTCAAGACCAGTCTAAACTACACAGCGAGATCCAGTCTCAAAAAAGAAGTGACTTATTTTCCCATCATGCATCCAATAATATGATAGCTTGAACCACAGTTGGTTTTTACAGTTCCAGCTTACAAAAGACAAAAATTTGGAGAGCTGGAAGGAGTCTAGGATCACTTGATCCTACCCCATATCTTTGACCAGATAAAATATTTTTCATGTAACGGAGGAAACACCCAATGTCTAGAGAGCCCGAGAGTCACTCCTGGTTACCCAGCCAGCCAGTCTCTTCGTGTGCTGCTTCTTCCAGCCTCACCCATGACCCTTTCATGGTGAGCCTGGCTTTTCAAAAACACAAACAAACAAACAAACAAAAAAGCAATAAAAATTAAAAAAAAAAAAAAAAGAGTAAGCTGTATGACCACTGGTTGTTTTATTTTAATCACACATCATGAATTCTAGTCCTAACCATATTTTGATGCACTATTTATGAGAGCCATCTGGTCACAGGTTCCCACATGGAATTCTGGAATTTTTAAAAAATGTGCTTTATTTTTATGGGACGCATGCTGTATGATACCCATCCTCCCTCTGGTTGCTCATCAGTGCTGCGTTTATGAGATTTGTTAAGTGCACACCTAATACCAAGGTGTAGGGTAAAGGGCACACACCTTCAATGTACAGAGCCCAACATTTTTACATGTGCCACACTGTAGCTACCATCATATCTAAACCTAAGCCCTTCCCGACACCTCCCGAGACCCTGCATGCACCCTACGGGCCAGCACCCTCTGAGGGCTATGACTAGTTCCACTTCTTTCCCTGCAGGTCAGTGTTGACTGCTTCTGAACTTGGTATTAAAGGATCCAGACAGGATGCACTGTTTTGTGTCTGCTTTCTCTCACTGAACATTATGTCTGTGAGATAATTAAGTACGCTCTATAAATGCGATTCACCTTCTGGCTGAAGTCCTCAAGGAATCTCTCCAAATCAGGTACACAATATGCACGAAATGTGAGTTCTGAAAAGGAAAAGGCAGTTGGGAAAAGACAGTTTTCAAATGAGCAGCCCAGACCTATGGTGCTCTTATCTCTTTCTACACATGTATCATCAATTTCCTTCTTCATCTCAGCTTTTAAATGGGCTCCGATCCACTCAAGGATGAGTCTCTTTTCTTCTGATAATGGATAAACAGCTTATGTAATTTTCCTTACTTATTCATACTGTTCTCCCTAAGTGCTTTGCCATCACTGGTCTAAAAGCTGGAAATGGCTGTGAGCTACCGTCTAACCAAGTTCTCTTAAGCAAGAAAAACACGATCATACCCTATTTTCAGATTCAGCAGATGTTTACGGAGCACGTATAATCTCGCATGTCTTTTCCTAGGTGTTACAGAGGGCTAGGAAAACTACAACAAGCCAGTGTGGGCTCTACCTTCATGAGATGCCACCTTAGCAGAGAAGCAGGGTAGTGCAGGTATCACATAAAGGGACATATTCCAAGCAAGATAGTATTAAATGACACCACTGAGCTCAAAGAAAAAGGATGCTCCTTGACTTAGAGGAAAAAGGAGTTTCTAATCAGGATAGTGCTCTCGGGAGCCTTGGTCGGCTGTATTTGTTTTTTTTTTTTAATTTATTTATTTATTTATTTGTTTGTTTGCTTGTTTCTTTATTTATTTATTTTGTGGCTGGCTCAGCCTGCCCTGGTGGTGGCGCTGGCGCAGCATGTGGTGCCGGGGATTGAACCGCAGTCCCTGCAGTTGCCTGAGCTTTCCTACCCAGGCGCTTTAGACCACTGAGCCATCTCGCCGGCCCCTGTATTTGTTATTAAGAGGATTATGCAAAGTAGGAGGGAAAGGCTAGGTAGGGTTAGCCTTCCGGGCAGTATGGGGGGGAGGGCATTTTAGATAGACAACTGGAAGGACAAGGACACTGAACTAGGAAATCATGTAGCACCTTTGGGGGCACAACAGTGCTGTTAAGGATAAGACAAAAGATGGAGAAACCAAGGCCCTGGGTACTTAGGGATTTCCTGCAGCCGTCATGCTAGGGAGCCTGGAATGGATAGCGAATCTCGAGCATCTCACCTTCCTGCTGACTGTTCTTCTCCTAGCACCCGTGGGTGAGTATTTTCACCACAGCTGTGCCTTTCTTACAATGACTATTGCATGTTAGCCATTATTTTATTTTATTTTATTTTATTTTATTTTATTTTATTTTATTTTATTTTGTGGGACTGGGGTTCAAACTCACGACCTTGCACTTGCCAAGCAGGTACTTGTGCCACAGAGCTATTTCCCCAGTCCCTGTTAGCCATTAATTAATTGGTCCAACAAACAGTTATTAAATATTCACCGCACGCCAGGGACAATTGGACACTACGGTCTGTGGTGCTGATTTGGTGTGATAGAACTTTTTTTTTTTCAAGTGAAAATAATAATAATAATAATAAAATAATCCTAGGCTAAGTCAGATTTTCTTTCCCTTTTCTTGTTAGATCTTTATTGAGCTGCGCTTCAGACCTAATGCTGCAAGTAATATGCAGATTTAAGGCACCAAGAGAGGTCCCGTTGCTATGTCTTTCTATAGCGTAGATGTGCCGAGTTGTATAAAAACTACACGTGTGGTTTTTCCATGACTACTCTTATGTTTGAGCGAGAGCAGTGCAGGAGGATCTGAAACTTTCCATCCCTGAGTGAAAATTTAAAAACATTCCTACTGTTGTCGTACAAGACTCATTTCCTTTTAGCTTATCAACTACGGAAGGCCACTTCCCCTCCGCGCTTGTTATGTTTCAGCGTGGCTATGGAGACACTTTCTGTGCAACTGAAACTCGTGATTCTGGTTGACTGTACTCATTTTCTCAGAAACTTGTAAAAAACTGTGGTCACTGTGAGATCTTTGCACAATGGCATTTCGGTGTCAGTCGAACACATGTGCTGGTGACATTTATGAGGGAACAGTTTATTACCAGGGACTAGAATGTCTTTTTAATTTCATGAAACTGTTTCTACTTCAATCTTTAACGCCAGAAAAAAAATGTCATGGTTATTTGAACAAAGTAGGATGTGAAGTATTTTTAGAAATTGTAAGGTATATTTAGCTGAGATTTTTAGAGGCACATTTCTAGGCATAGGGGAGGTTAGGAATGTACACTGTACCTCCCGCCAGAAACACAAACACTAAATTTTTAAAAATCTTAAACTCCTAGATGCTTTGAAGAGAGACATCACTGGAATGAAGGAAGGAAGGGAAAACAGAAGAAAAACTAGTAAGCTAGGCCTTAGAGGAAAAAGGAGTTTCTAATCAGGATAGTGCTCTCGGGAGGGTTGGGGCTGTATTCATATTAAGAGGATTATGCAAAGTAGGAGGGAATGGCTAGGTAGGGTTAGCCAGGCACTATGTGGGGAGGGCATACTGTTGCACCTCTGAGACCCCTGAACTCGCAGAGCTAAGGCAGGAGGATTCCCAAGGTCAAGGACAGCCAGGGATACATGGTGAGGGGACCACTGCGTGTCTGATTTATTTCACTTAGCATTCTGGCTTCAAGGTGCAGCCTGCCTGGGCTACATTGCTAGGTTCTGTCTCCAACAAATGAAAGGGAAGAGGGAAAAAGGTAGGAAGAGGAGGGGAGGTCAGTTCAGAGGAGAGAGGGGACCCACGCAGGTAAATGGACAGCACCACACTCGGGTATCAAAACAGCAGGCACCACTTACAGGCTATTTACCTAAACGATGATCCCAGAGTTGTTCAATGCTGTGAGCCCAAGGTCTTTGCGCTAAGAGCATTTTTTTTTTTTTTTTTGCTTGTCTTTTGAGACAGGGTCTCGCTATGTGGTTCACGCTGGCCTTGAGCTCATTTCTGTAGCCTAGGCTGGTCTTGAACTCACACTGATCCTCCTGCCTCAGCCTCCCAAGTGCTGGGGTTACAGGCATGCGCTACCATGTCCGGCTGCACTAAGAGCATTTGCTCAGCCAGGTAACTTCGGTTTTGGCCTCCAGTGCTTGGAGAATCCTATAAGAGACCCCTTTCCCGATAAAGCTTGGGGTCCTTGGGGAAGGGGATGAAAGCCTACAGAGTCATTCATCCTCAGGGGGCTGCAAGGAATCCCTTGTAGTACTAAGCGGAGCTAAGGACCCCAAAATGCAGCCCCCAAAAGATTGCTACTTGTGAGGAACTCCAGCAAGACAAGTCCATCAAAATCAGAGGCTATTACTGCACATTGCCAAGAATGGTAAATGAGAGAAGCAAATGCAAATCCTCTCTGTGGGACCCAACTCCTTTTCTGAGGAAATAGAGCAGCTGGTGGTAACAAACACCGACACCCAAGGAGAGGTGGTCACAGCTCTGAAAACCAACAGAAGCAATGCAGTCCACAACAACAACAAAGAGACCCAAAGACTTCATATGTGTTTGGTTTATCTGACATAACAAGTGAAAATATGGCATTATTAAACAAAAAGTAGAAAACACTTATTCAACATTGGAAACAAAAGAAAATAGCCAGATAAGATTTTCCTTTTTTTTGGTTTTGGTTTTGAAGACAAGGTCAGGGCTGGTGAGATAGTTCAGCAGTCTAAAGCACCTCCTTAGGCAAGCTTAGGCAACTGCAGGAACCGGCCATAACATTAATAAATAATAAACAAAGTTAAAAAAAAAAAAAAGAGAGAAGATTTTTCCTATGGAGTTTAGACCAGTCTTGAACTCACTATGTAGCCCAGGCTGGTCTCAAACTCTAGGCAGTCCTCCTGCCTCAGCCTCTCTAGTGCTGGGATTATAGGTGTGTGCTACCACGTTTGTTCTGCTTAACAGTTTTTTTAAACACAGCATTCCTGGATATTTAAAAAAACACAATAACCAAAAACAGTAAAGTAATAGATAGGCGAAACAGCAGATTTAACACAAGTGGAGAAAAACATGTCCTGAAAAACAGGACAATAAAAATTATCCACCTAAAACAAAGAGAGATGAGAAGAAAAACTGGGATGAGTAGCAAATAGGTGTGTGTCAAGTAAGACAATGCAACCTTTGTCCATCTGACTGGTAATTGAGAAGGAGAGGGAGAGAAATGGTGCAGAGATAATATTTATAGAAACAGGCTGAGAATTTTTCAGGACTGGTTTGTTTAAAAATTCAGATTTAAGAGCCAGGGAGATAGCTCAGCAGCGTAAGTGCTTGCCTGGCAAGTACAAGGTCCTGAGTTTGATCCCCAGCATCAAAAAAATAAAAAAACAAAAACAAAAAACTTCTCAGATTTAAGAAGCCTGCTGACTCCAAGCAGTATTAGAAAAATATAACACAACATCAAACCCTCCTCTTAAACATAAAATAATAGCAGAACACTAAAGAGAACATCTTAGAAACAGATGGCTTACTTTTCCTCAAAGAGTGGGGAGAAGGAAAAAAAAATGAAATTTATAATTTTACAGAAAAAAATAGCTTTTGAAAAGGAAGAAGCTGGGCATGGTGGCACATACCTGGAATCTCAGCATTCTAGGAGGCTGAGGCAGGAGGACTTAAGTTTGAGCCCAACATAGACAACTTGGTGATTTAGTGAGAACCTATCTCAAAAGGAAAAACAAAACAAAACAACAATAGCAAAACCCACTGGGAGAGACTGGGCATGGTGACGCCTGCCTATAATTTTAGCTCTTGGGAGCCTGTAAATAGGCAGATCACTATGAGTCCAATCTAATAGTGAGACCCTGAATATCCAATAGACCCTTCCCTAAAATTAAGAAAAGAACAAAACAAAACAAAACAAAACAAAAAACCGCTGGGAATGTAGCTCAGTGCAAAGGCCCCAGGTTCAATGCCCAATATAAGTTAGGGTTAGGGTGGGGGAGAGGATAAAAACATGAAAAGTTGCTTAACACCAGCAGTCATTAGAGAAATGCAAATTAAAAGCACAATAAGATATTGTTACACACCTATGAGAATAACTAAAACAGTCTGACAATATCAAATGCTGATGAAAATGGGAAGCGACTGAAATTTGTCAAACTTCATATATTGTCAGCCACTATGCACTGTAGTACAAACACAGTGGAAAGCAATGTGGTTCTTTTTATTTTTTGTTTTGTATGAAGTTAAACGGAATAACTGTATCCCTAGGTATTTAACTTCTCATTTCAAAGCTGAACACAAATATCTGCAGTAGTTTATTTGTAGTAACCTGAAACTGGAAATATACCAGTGCCCCTCAGCTGGGGAGCAGATAGCTGCAGTATTTCCACACAAGGAGCTGCTACTGAGTGACAGACCAGAACGAGTTGCGCGCGCACACACACACACACACACACACACACACACACAAAATGTGAATTCACTTCAAAGGCATTTTGAGGAGACTGAAAACATCACATACTGTGAGATTCCATCTCTATGAGATTCTTTTTTTTTTTTTGTCCCTCTTTTTTTTTTTCTGAGATTCTAAGAAAAGACAAAACTATGAGAGCAGGGAACAGATGAATAGTTGTGCAGGAGGCTTTCAGGTTAGCTCAGTGGTTTAAGCACCTGAGCAGGCAATCCCAATCAGGCACAGGGGATGATGGTTCGATCCCCACATCCACCCTTAAGGCAGCCTGAGCCATTTTTGGGGGCTGGGGAGATAGCTCAGTAGAATAAGTGCCTGCCTGGCAAGCACAGGGGCCTGAGTTCAGTCCCCAATACCACACACACACACACACACACACACATACACATGATTGAATGGCTATGCAGGGCTAAGGTGGGAGTGAGTGGTTGGACATCACAAGTGGTAGGTAATTTTTCAAAAAAATCCACTAATAAATTGGAAAGGAAAGGCCAAAAAAAAAAAAAAAAAAAAAGTGGTAGGTAATACAGGAGATAACGAAAGTGTGTGTTCTATATCTTGATGGTAACATTGTTCTCAAAATTTCCTGCAGTTGCCAAAACTCACTTTAATTGTATTAAATAACTTCGTAAGAAATTGTCAGAGCTGGGCTTGGTGTGCACACCTATAATTCCATTAGTCAGGAGGCTGAGGCTAGAGCATCTCTTTGGGTTTGAGACCAGCATGTGCTACATAGTGAGTTGAAGGCCAGCCTGAAGTACACAGTGAGACCCTATTTAAAAAAAGAGACAGGGGGCCGGTGAGATAGCTCAGTGATCTAAAGCGCCTGCTTAGAAAAGCTAAAGCAACCGCAGGGACCGCGGTTTGATCCCCGGCACCACATGCTGTGCCAGCCCCACCCCCAGGGCAGGCTGAGCCAGCCATAACGTGAATGAGTGAATGAGTGAATGAATGAATGAATAAATAAATAAATAAAAATGAAAAAAGAGACAGACAGACAGAATCAGAATGGGTAAAAATACAGTAGAGCCTATGACTGTCTGTTGGCCCAAGAGCAAGTTTTGCTTAAGAAAAAGTGAATACAGCACTGAGGGAGGCTGAAGAAAAAAGACTGAAAGCTTTGGGAAATGTAGCAACTTAGGAAGAACCTGTCAGATTAAAAAAATCAGAGATGGGGCATGCTATAGGTAACTTCAATTTCTGGTGGAGAGAGAGAGACAGAGACAGACAGAGATAGAGACAAGAGGAGAGTAAAAGACAAAGTAAACTCAGTTCTCACTGGTAGAACCCTTGTAAGTTACACACAAAATTATCCTATTTAAAAATGAACAGCACTTTTATTTTTAGATTTCTAACATGTGGCAACAAATAGCAAACTTGCGCACAGCAGACTCAGATAAAGGCATTTTAATATGACACAGTTTAGTGCATTGCTTCTTGGTGTGGTATCAGGGAGTAATTCAGGGACACACTGGTCTACATCCCTGTTTTCCTGTTTTGTTGCTGCTGTTGTTGGTATCATTTGTTTTACGACAAAAGTTTTGCAAAATTGTCCCAGCTGGCCTCAAATTTGCAATCCTCCTGCCTTGGTCCCCCAAAATGCTGGGCTTAGGGGTATATATCATACTTTAGGGTATCTTATACAACTGCAAAATTTATGGAGCTCAAGACACCAAAAGATAGTTGAATTTATGTCTCTGACACAGCCAGGGACCCTGAACTACTCACTTTCATCCAGCTGTTTTGCCATTATAGAGCTAATTTTAGAAAGAGCAAATCTTACAAAATGCCCTATAATTAAGAAAAGTAGCTTTTATTGTATTGTATTTTATTTTATTTTTTTCAGGACCAGGGTTCAAACTCACGACCTTGAACTTGCCAGGCAGACACTTGTGCCACGGAGTTATCTCCCCAGCCCCTGCTTTTATTTCTTTTGAGACTTCTAATTCAGAGTTGTACAGGATTCATGTTTTCTGAACCAAGCCAGCACCTCAAGAATAACCTGACTCATACATTTAAGGCTAAATTGAGAAATTTTTAGCTAAAAGGGTTGTATTAGCTTTAATGAAAGCTGAATTCCAGCCAGGCCTGGTGGCGCACGCCTGTAATCCCAGCACTTGGGAGGCTGAGGCAGGAGGATCGGTGTGAGTTGGAGACCAGCCTGGGATACAAAAGTGAGTTCAAGGCCAGCCTGAACAGCACAGTGAGACCCTGTATCAAAAAGACAAAAAAAAAAAAAAAAAAAAAAAAAAAAAAAAAAAAAAAAAAAAAAAAAAAAAAAAAAAAAAAAAAGCAAGCTGAATTCGACTTCCTTTTTGTAAATGGGCTTTAACATGAAGTTCCAAATGAAGTTTTCTCTGAGTTTGAGAAATGAGAAGATCGTAGTGTAGGATGATGGCTTGCTCTCTCCTGCAAACCAAATGCTGCCATTCGCTGCGTAAGGCACCTAAGAGCGTTGCGCAGTGCCGCTTGCTCACCGCTCTGCGACCCGCTGTCTGCTTTCTCTTGGTTTCATTTTCTAGATGGAAATTGTCAGCAACATGGAACACATTGCCACATTTTTTTTTCTTGAGCAATTCTATTTTAAAAATGTAAGGAATTGAGCCCAAAAGAATCTAGCCCAACCCAAGTAATTTGAACCACAAAGTCCAGACTAGTTTTCTCCATTTCTCAAAATAACTGAACTTAGTACTAAATTTCCACTTGGATGTGTGTGTGTGTGTGTGTGTGTGTGTGTGTGTGTGTGTGTGTGTTGTGTACATGTCATGTAGACACTGCGACAAATGCAAGAAGTTTTTCCCTTTTTTAGATCAAACTGTAGTTTGTTCTATTATATATGTGAAGAATTACTTTTTTTTTTTTTTCCCCAGAACTGGGGATCGAACTCAGGAGCTTGCACTTGCCAGGCAGGCATTTGTTTCCCCTGAGCTATCTTCCCGGCCCCAACTTTGTATTAACTCTAGAAGAAAATAGATTGAGTGAAGACAATTTGATATAACCCCTTAATGTCAAGAGCTATATAGGACTTAAGTGTACTGATAACAGAATATTTAATGAGATTCCAATAAACAACTTAATAGAAATCTTATATAAAGGTCAACCATGGACAAGGTCACCTAAAGGAAGTCATTCCAATCATCCAAGAACCCAGGAAACATTATTTATTGTTATTATTATTATTACTTTATTTTAGGAAAGGGTCTGTAGGGTGTTCAGGCTCTCACTACTAGATTGGACTCCTAGTGATCCACTTGTTTGCAGCCTCCCAAGAGCTGGGATTACAGGCATGTGTCATCACACCCAGTCTCAATTGCCTCTCAGCATGCCCTGGGGCAGGCCTGACATAGCAGGCCCAGGGATCAAACCCCTGGTGGAGTCTGAGCTATTTGGCTGGCCCTTCCAGGAAACTTATATAAGAAAAAAAATTTAACAAAGATACAAAGAAACGGGGTTCCTATAATGTTCCAGAATTATGCTTTTTTTGGGGGGTAGAACTGGGGTTTGAACTCACAACCTTGTACTTGCCAGGCAGGCACTTGTGCCACGGAGCTATCACCCCAGGCACATGCTTACTCTGAGACTTCAGTTTTTACCTAATTATCCTAAAATCTGCCAGGTACATGACTAAACCTTTTTAATAGATCATGAGGCCAATGATTGACTGAACACGCTTTTGTGGTTAGGAAACCATGTTACTGAACTGTTAGCCACTGGCTTGTGACATTTATAGGAACCTTTGAAATTTACCCACAACTGCTGAAGAAAAGTTTTTTTTTTTTTTTCAAGTCCTTCAAGTTTTCACATTTTAAAAATGACCTTATGTTTGTAGGAATGGAGAGGACTGTGGGGAAGTCACTCTCATCATGCTAGCTTTGGGTAAATTGTGTTTACAAAATGTTTGGAGCTGGTCGGGTATCTGTTTTGATAACGGCCCATTACACAGTTATCTTGAACCATGTGCAGCCTAAGGAGAATGTTCAGCATATCTCACAGGCCCACATGGTGCTATTTATCATTTCAATTTTTTTTCATCAGAATCAAAATTGAGGAAAAAGTAAACTTTGACATCCAATAAGTCATCTGGGACCTGAGTAAGGAGATCTGGTGGGGGAAACAGCAACAGTGATTAACACATTTTTTGAGAAGCAAGACTTCATGTCAGACTGTTATTCCAGCTATTGAATTCACTTGCTCATGTAACTGTTAGAGCACATATGTGTCCTTAGTGATTTTTACCATTTTTAAGAGAACTAAACACTGTGGTAGGGGTTGGGGAGATAGGTCCGTGGCACAAGTGCCTGCCTGGCAAGTGCAAGGTCATGAGTTTGAACCCTGGTCCCACAAAAAAAAAAAGAAAGAAAGAAAAGAAAAAGAAAAACCACTACGGTAGTTAAGCAAGTAGCACAAATATTTTTTAAATTTTATTTATTTATTTATTTTTGTATTATGGTTGGCTCAGCCTGCCCTGGGGCTGGGGCTGGCACAACATGTGGTGCTGGGTATCAAACCACAGTCCTTCCAGTTCCTAAGTTTTCCTAAGCAGGTGCTTTAGACTGCTGAACCATCTTGCCGGCCCCAGCACAAACATTTTTTAAGCTGTATTTTAGTGAGAAATGAAACACTGGCAGGAAATAGGGTTATGCCTGAATGTCACAGCAGGTGACCTCCGTGTTACCGGAGGGTCCACCTCACTCGTGGAATAGCACTCTCCTGCAAAGGCCACAGCTTCTTTGTAAGAAGCGATACAGAGAGTCTAGAAGCATGATTTTACTTATCCCAGTTTGATTGCCTAAGATCTTGACTGGACAGTACTATTCTCTTTCAAGGCCATTCTGTTGCAAAACTTTGCCATGTGGTTGTAACATAGCTGCTTCTGTTGTAAACTGGAGAGGACTACAAAGTAAAAAAAAAAAAAAGAAAGAAAGATTAGGAGAAAGAGTACTCCGTGTGACTTTCACATGAAAATCTCTAGTAGATATCTGATTTTTAAAGCAAAAAAAAAATTCTAAGTGTTCTGAGCTTCTACTCATGTTGTTGCTAAAAATTAAGGTGGCTCCTGCAGTGACTCTAAAGGATCGGACAAAACTGGATTAAGGATAAATAATTTGATTGATTGATTGATTGATTTTGTGGGACTTTGCACTTGCCAGGCAGGCACTTGTGCCACGGAGCTATCTCCCTGGCCAGGATAAATAATTTTTTTTTCTCTCTCCCTCTCTCTCTTTTTTTTTTTCTGTCTTTTTGAGACAAGGTCTCTCTATGCAGTTCAGGCTGATGTTGAGCTCACTTTTGTAGCC
Organism: Capromys pilorides; assembly: GCA_004027915.1. Taxonomy (NCBI): domain Eukaryota; kingdom Metazoa; phylum Chordata; class Mammalia; order Rodentia; family Capromyidae; genus Capromys; species Capromys pilorides. The sequence goes on along the minus strand of PVKN010011361.1, from coordinate 5,090 downwards.
CAGGCTGGTCTAGAACTCGCACTGATTCTCCTGCCTCAGCCTCCCAAGTGCTGTGATTACAGGCATGCGCCACCACGCCGGCTAGGATAAATAATTTTCTAAGTAAGTGATTGCCATCTCTATAATTTGAGAATTATGAAGACTAATGAAATAGTGACAGTTGATTCTCATTTATGGAATACTGACCAGGTCTGTGGTACTATGCAATTCCTTTGGAGGGTTCAGGCTTTGAGATGGGAGGTTGACTGAGGAAAGGGAATGCTTGAAATCTCCTGTATAAGTGTGTGTGTGTGTGTGTGTGTTTTGGGTTTTTGTTGTTGTTGTCATTATTGCTGTTTCTTGAGATAGGGTCTCATTTTGTAGTTTAGACTGGCCTTAAATGTTGCTCAGGCTGGCTTTGAACTCATAGAAATCCTCTTGCCTCAGCCTCCTGAGTGCTGGGATTATACATGTGCACCACCATCCTGGATGTGTGTGTGTGTGTGTGTGTGTGTGTACAACAACAATAACAATCACTTTTTGGATATACTTGGGTTGTTATAAACTATATAATTAAGAACTCCTTCAGCTATTTACAAAATAAATGACAGAAAAAACCAAAAGCAAAATAAGAGATAGACAATGTACCGAAACACTTGATGGGCCGGTGAGATGGCTCAGCAGTCTAAAGCACCCGCTTAGGACAGCTTAGGCAACCATAGGGACCACAGCACCACATGCTATGCCAACCCCACCCACAGGGCAGGCTGAGCTGGCCATTAAAAAAAAAAAAAAAGAGGGATATGATAACGTTTGAGAAGTCCTTCCAACAATTATAGTCTTGATTATAAAATACTCAAAGGGGGGGGGATATAAAGGTTAAGATGTAAAGGTTAAAATGTGCATGGAGTAGAGAAGAAATGGTTAACAGAAAATAATAGATCACCCCCGCTCCCTGTGCCATCTGCTCCAGTATCCCTGAATCCAGACTAGGATTCATTAATGTCGTTATAGCTTCTCAGTAGTGAATAAAACTAAAAGGGGCGGGGGGGACAAAACAAAACGAAAAACAGCCGTTCTGTGAGCTATTTTGCATGTAGGCCTCTACTCAAGTCTTCATCCAAGGCAAAAAAAAAGAAAGTCCCTTTCCAATTTCCTCTGAAGTTATAGATTTTTTTTAAAAAAATAAAGGACAGTTTCTCAGAGGACTCTACATAGTTCTTGAAAAAAAATTAGTGTTATAAATTCTGATTTCAAGGCATTTAGACCCCCACCCCAGAAATAAGTTTTTTTTTTTTTTTGGCCTTACATAAAAAGCTTTCCAGAAGCCGTGTGCTAACGATCATGGCCCAAAAGCGCAGTTTCTTCATGAATAAAACACGCATTGCTGGTGTCTTTCCTGTTCCCGGAAAGTGAGATGTCTTACTCCCCAGCTGTTTAACATCTGGAATAAGACCTTACTTCATAGACCACAGTTTCACTTAAGCCATACATCCTCTCATATGTCAAAGCGGCATTAGTGACAAGAGTGCAGGGTCTTCTGTAAGACATCTTCTGGCCCATTCTAGCTAGCAACACAGACACACACAGCCTCTGTGATAACTTTGTTTATACCACTCAGCTTCTGGTCCAGTTGTTCACATTCCTTGAATTCCTTAGAACTGAGACAGGCATTATCAAAACTCGCACAAAACTTTCACCTTTAGCTAGTACTAATAGACTAATCCTTCAAATTTTGTTTCAACTTTCCCGTTGCTTTGGAAACCTCTACATAGCAGTTAGTGCTTATTTTCCACTATTGTAGTTCCTTATAAATACACTCGTTATGTTTTCTGGATAGAAGGATTTGTTTTATATCATTTTTATGGATAAGACTCACATTCTAAACTGCTTTTCCTTGAATACGTGCGTTAGTAGAAGGATTAATAGTCTCTGCATTAGATTTCGTAGGTCACATCAAATTTGCTTTGGCAACATGTTAAGCTTTGCTCATGTTCTTTAAAACATAAAACCAAACCTAAGCAAAAGGAAGAGGCAAGAAAATATTCTAGCAGAGAACTCTCCCCAAGCCACAACCACTACTACCCTAATTTATAGTTTCACTACTGGCCATGCTCTAATTCTGCTTACTTTTTTTAGCTTGTTCTTTTGATCTGTTTCTTAGATATGTTTTTTAGATAATAACCTTGACTTCCACTGACTTTCTCCCTCTATGCAAGTTGGCCAATTTCACTTGAACTTTAAGTGCCCCATGTGCTACAGAAGACACTGTCTCGAAGATCCAGGAATGTAGTGGAAGTGATCTTCATACTGATTGCCTTTTCTCATCCCCATCCTTCCAGCCTCTCATCACTGATGTGAAGCTAATATTTAGCCACAGTGGTCACACTTACATGGCCAACCCAATACACTACAGCTTCTGGTTTGATTTTTTTTTTTTTCTTTTGGTTTCAAAAAGTACAGTAGTTTTCGAGCTGGAAAGTTAAAAAGAATTCTTTATCATTTTTAGAGTAGAAAAGATGATTTAGTAGTCATTCAAGCTTCGACACATTTTCTTGTTTAAAATTTTACAAGAGCTTACGCAGCATTGTTAGTCACCCAGGAAACTTCAAAGGGGTGATTGGGAAATACGCTGAATGTTTAAATTAAAAAGAAAAACGTATTACAGTAAAAGACACATTGCCAAGAATGATGAGTGTGTTTGAAGTGGGGGGAGTATTTTAAGTATCATGAGGGGGATTAATGGCAATAGGTCTTTTTTTTTTTCGTCTTTTTGATATAGGGTCTCACTATGCAGTTCAGGCTGGCCTTAAGCTCACTTTTGTAGCCCAGGCTGGTGTTGAACTCACACTGATCCTCCTGCTTCAGCCTCCCAAGTGCTAGGATTACAGGCATTTGCCACCACACCCAGCCGGCAATATGTCTTTTACTGTAATAAATGTTTTTTTGGTCTTTTTTTTTTTTTTTTTTTTTTAAGAAGCAGGGATGGAACTTAGGACCTCACACTTGCCAGGCAGGCACTTGTGCTCCTGAGCTATCTCCCTGGCCCCTGTAATAAATATTTTAATTTAAACACCATCACTGGGGCTGGGGAGATAGCTCCCTGGCACAAACGCCTGCCTGGCAAGTGCAAGGTCGTGAGTTAGAATTCCAGTCCTGCCAAAATAAATAAATAAATAAACACCATCCTTGATCAAATATCTGTGGTAATTTCTCTCACATAAATACATTACAGCATGTCTTTATTCACCTTTATCCCTGTATTTGGCACCATGAAACTTCTGGCTCTTCCCCAAAGTAAAAATGACCCTGTAGGGGCCGGCAAGATAGCTCAGCGGTCTAAAGTGCCTGCTTAGGCAACCACAGGGATCATGGTTCGACCCTCTGCCTCACATGCTGCACCAACCCCATCCCCAGGGCAGGCTGAGCCAGCCATAACATAAATAAATAAAGTTTAAAAAACAAAATGACCCTGTAAGGTAAATGTTTTGACTTGATTCAGGACACTGAGGCAGCCATGGTAAAGCGACTAAAAACACTCACAAAAGAGAACTTCCAGACCAGCAGCAGAAAGTTCCAAGAACATTGGGATAAATGCATTCAAGGACAAAGAATTTTGAGGAGGACTAAAGACAATGTGACTTGTATTATAGTTGGTTGTTAAATTTTAAGTATCCACTGTGCTTTTTTGCTACACTTCATAAAACCACAATGACCTATTATCACATACTGATTAGAATGGCTTTAAAAATTACACACACACACACACACACACACACACACACACACACAGACACACAGAGTAATCCAAACAATCAAAATAAGTTTAAACCAAGTAGAGCAACTACAACTGTCATATATATCACATACTGTGGGAATATTCACCGTGGTATGAGTACTTTAAGAAAGTTTGACAATATCTTATAAAGTTATATAAACTCTTATCATAGGACACAGCAAGCTCCTTTCCTAAATATTTAGCCAAGGAAAATGAAGGAGTATTTTTTTTAATGATGGAGTATTTCCATATAATTTTTTTTTTTTTTTTTTTTTGTCTTTTTGAGATAGGATCTCACTATGCAGTTCAGGCTGGCCTTGAGCTCACTTTGTGTAGCCCAAGCTGGTCTCGAACTCGCACCGATTCTCCTGCCTCAGCCTCCCAAGTGCTGGGACTACAGGTGCGTGCCACCACGGCCTGGCTCCATACAAAAATCTTTATGCAATATTTATGGAAGTTTTACTTATAACCTCCTGAAACTGGAAACATCTTAAATGTTCGTCAACTTGAAAATGGGTTTAGAAAAATTGGAGTGTACTCAGATAATGGAATATTGCTCACCAATTAAAAAGGACCATACTACTGATGCATGCACCAAGCAACACAGGTAAATCTCAAAAGCCCAAAATATTTGTTAAAAAAAAATAAATAAATAAATAAAATGAAGGGCAGCTTAAGCACCTGCCTGGCAAGGTTACAGTCCTGAGTTCAATTCCTAGTACTCCGAAAAGAAAAGAACCCACCTCAAGAGTTGGCATAGTCCATGATTATTTGTGCTCGTTATCCCGGAAAAATTAGTATTATAGGAATAAAATTTAGTGTGTGTTGAAGAGCAGGAAAGTTGGGGGAATTGTTAGCAAGGGGCACGACAGAACCTTAGAGGTGACAGAAACGTTCAGTATCTGATTACTGTGGGGGTTCATATGGCAAACCTTTGCTAAAACTCATCAGACTCTGTATTTCCAAAGAGTGAATTTTCCTATAGGTAAATTATACTTGAATAAACCTGACCTTTAAAAGAATCACAAAATGTTATTATAAAACTTGGTGGAAAATTATGAAGATGCACTTGCCTCCTTCACACAGGGCTCTATACTGCTTAATTATTGTATAACTCTTCAAAGAAAATATCAGAAGGTTTGATGATTTCCTAAAAAGTTCTAGTTTTGTCCTCCCTACAGACAAGTTAATAATAATGAAAACAGAGGAAAAAATAATTACAATAAATGAGCCAAGCTGGGCGTGGTGGCTCACACCTGTGATCCCAGCACTTGGGAGGCTGACACAGGAGGATCGATGTGAGTTCGAGACCAGCCTGGGCTACAAAAGTGAG
>PVKN010011360.1:0-21749 GCA_004027915.1 Capromys pilorides | reverse complement strand
ACAGAGCACAGGGTGTAGATGTTATAATTTTTCTAATCATTATTCATATGAAAAAATGTTTTCTCATTGAATTAAGAGAAAGTAGTTGTATACATAATCTGATGTTTGATATTTGCAGTGGGTTATTGCTAAAACTGGCAATGTTGGAAGCTGTTGATTTAAGCCTTTTACAGCCGAGCATTGTAATCTAGCTTTCCGTTTTATGCCTTGTGGTCAAATTTCCTGCTGGTTGGTTAAGGACAAATTTAAGCAAGACCTGTATAGCAAAGCACGTAACTTTTGTATCTCCCAAGGTCAGTCAGATCCCCTCAGGATTTACTGTGGAACTATGTACAGTCAGTGCTTTGTAGAACTTTGTCAGTGTCAGTCATCTGGATGAGTCATGGCCATTGCTTGACCAGTTTGCTCTCTGTGAAAGCCTGAGAGAATGTTTTCTCTCTAGGTGACTCTCCTTTGGAATACTATATATCTTGGCATACTATATAATCTCTTTCCTCTGTAGCCCTATAATCTCCTTGAACAGAAAATTTGGGAAACCACTGAGTTATAGGATGTTATGGCACAGGTTCTCTTATGTCCTGAGTCCTCGCTGACCCTGAAGGGCTAGGCCAAAATATTGGCTATCCATGTAGCCCTTCTTTTTCTCTAATTTTTGGTCTGTAAACTTATATTCTTAACCCTCCAAAATAGAAGCTTCATGATACTATTACTAAATAACATAGGTACTTGAGCATAACATCAGCTTCTGTGTCCAAAAACAAATGAACAGACGTTGAACATATGGCATTTGTACAAAAAGGATTATTACTGTGCTATAAGGCAAAATGAACTTAAGTCATTTGTAGGAAAATGAGACCATAATGTTAAGGAAAATAAATACCAAGCTTAAGTATCACATAACTTCTCTTATATCAGAATATCAAGTTCTAAATAAATTAGGGAGCAGAATAAAACATAGATAACAGGAAGCAAGGAGTTAGATCTTTTTCCCAAATGGGCAGAGGACCATGAGGTGGAAGGAGGGAGGGGGAGAAGGGATGGAAAGAATATAGAATGAATTAAGACGTGTTATGTGCATGTATCAACTTGTGACAATGACTGTTAGCACTGTGTACCTCAAACATATAGTAATAAAATGTTTTTAAAAGAAAACGAGGTTTTATTTTTATTTGTAGTTTCCGGAAAGTTTTTTTTCCAGTGAGAATGAATCTCGGCTACATATAAATGTAGCTGCTTCTTCCTCCCTCCTTCTGCTCTCCTCTTTCTCCTCCTCCTCCTTTTCTTTCATCTTTTTTCTCTTCTTTTCTTCCTAGCAGCTCTCTATTATTCCATGATGGAAATCACTATCTGGCACTCTATGTCACAAGGAAATTGATTTCCTCAAAATGAATGGGAAGAGAACTTGTAAATTTCCTCCACACAGTCTTTGAACAAAGTGGTGGGACGAAACCAGTAAACTGCCAAAGGCCACAGCTTCCTCCATATCAGGAGAGGGGGAGGACAGATCTTGCTACCTGAAGGTCCTGTAAATGAAATTACTGACCAACAGCCAAGAACACACAAATCTTCCTGCAGAATATTTTGAGATGTAAGCAGAAACTAGCTGTTTATTGAAAAGATAAATAGATACTTAAGTCTGTAGGAGAGGAATCTCAGGGTGACTAAGGGTTCCTGTGCTCTCTGGGAACACCCCGCTAACAAAAGTCTTTGTTCAGACAAGGAGGAAGATCTACTACTACTGGAGATCTGTCTACCATTTAATGCCTTCTCCATTGGAATGTAAACCTCTGAACACAGAATGATGTTTTGGGCTTATTAGTATACACAAGGGAGTGGTGATCCAGAAAATTTACTTAGGTGTTAATTAGAGAATAGCAAGTCAGGATACTGTCTAGAGCATATTACAGGGACATTTAAGATTCTGTTTTAGACACATAAATCCAGATTTTTAATATCTCCTTTGAACCATTTTAACAGATCTTTAATATAACCAAAGAATAGGAATTCAGAAATATTACTATATAGCCTGACCTACGTTTGTAAGGAAACTGTGTTTGGACCACAGACTATTAGTAACTAGAAGTAATTACTAAACAACCTTTGCCAGACAGGAAAGGTGTGTGTCATAATAATAGCACATGGTAAGCCTAGATTAGTTGCACACCCAGCAATTGGTAATAATTTTATTAAATAACGAGATAGTAGGCAACATGAAAAGAAAATTAAAATTTTTGAGGGACAACCTCAAGTGTTACTGAAAACTGAACAGATTATAAAAGGTGAGTTAAAAACTCCATCTTGTTGGAATTCAGAAGGTCTTGCAAATTCTTTAAGTGTTTGCATCTGAAGCTTGTTGTTCAGAATGCTCATGCCAAAAACCTACCTCTGGGGCAATGAGGTCTTAGGCCTTGGACAAAGGAGCGCATCTGTTCTTTTTCTTGTTTTTGCACATGAGGTCTGAAGCCTCAGGGCCTTCCCTTAGGCCCATCAGAGGACCTAGATTATTTGCACTGCTAAGGTTTTGCTGACTGTTGTGGTGAGGATTATGCAGCTACTTCTTATGAAAGAAGACAGATGGGAAGGAAGGTTCAATCATAAGTGAATCCAGGGAAGGTCAAATTCTGTCACTGAGATACTTCTCAGTGGGTCAGAAATATTAATTAGGTAGTAGTGACACCACCTGGTCTTTTGGGGAATCTTCTCTCATACCACTCTGGAAAAATAAAGTTTTGGCTTAATTTTTTGCTTTGTTTTTGCTTTATTGTTTTGTACTGATTTTGTTGTTGTTGTTGTTTTGTTTTGGAGAAGGGTATCAAACTATTTATGTAGTTCAGTCAGGCCTTAAACTCATTATGTAGTGCAGGCTGGCCTCAAACTCACAGTAATCCTCCTGCCTCAGCATACAGGTGTGCACGACCATGCCCAAGTAGGCAGATTTTTGTTTACTGTTTAAACTGTTATGCAGAATAAAATCTATATGAGAAACAAAAGGCCTCTGATTTTGAGAGAGAATACCAACTTGGAGAATATTAGATCTATCTAAACACCTTCTCTACTCCACATCAGCCATTCCTCACTCCAAAAATTTTGACTCAAGAGATTGAGAGGAAATAGAGTCCTGGTATCAGTGTTTTTACGAGAATTCTGATGATCACTCAGAATTGGAGAGCAACCCTATAGGACTCTCTGATTGATCACATACCTGGTGGAATAAAAAAAAATCAGAGGACCAAAGAATGATTGGAATTCAGAGTAGTCAAAATCAAGGTTGGCTGAAGTAAGCAGAAAGGATTTGGGGAGGGAGAGATTCTTACAAATCTGTGTGGGAAAGCAAAGAGGTTTAAAAATTCAAACAATCAAGTAACATAAACAGTGAACTGTTCCATGATAGGGGGTGCTCTCTAGCCACGTGTATTAGCTTTCAGTCGCTGGGACAAAATACCTGAGACAATCAATTTATGCGAGATAAAAGATCATTTAAGCTCACAATTTTAGAGGTTCATGGTTGCTCAGCCCTGTTGCTTTGGTCCTGTGACAGCACAGTACATTGTGGCAGAGGCTTTTCACTCCATGGGGACTAATGAGGAAGCTAAAACCAGGAGAGGAATAGTCCAGCTTTCCACATCCCCTGGAGAGCACACCCCAGACTAACTTCCTGCCACTAGGATTTACTGGCCAAAGATTCTACCACCTCCCAGTGACATTGTAGCTTTGTGACCTTGTTTTTAACATCTGGGCCTTTAGGGGACAAGGTACAAACAATAAAACTATTCTATTCAATAATAACCCAGTTCTTCAATTTAATTTCTCCTTCTGTTCTGGTGTCTTCTGGCAGGAATCAAATGTTCTTCAACCCTGGAATAGCCAACTTTCCATCACTATAACACATACCTAATATAATCAACTTACAAAGAGAAAAACTGTACTTTAGCTCCCAGTTTGGTCAACACAGTTGCTGTCAGGGCTTGGCGAGGTAGTGTCAAGGCAAGAGGACATGAAGCATGCACCATTCATCTCCTGGCCAGCAAGCAAAGGAGAGGAAGAAGAGAGTAGGATGCCGCAGCACTCCTCCAGGGCAAGCCCCCAATACCCTGAAGACTTCCTGCTCAGTCTCACCTCATAAAGGTTCTGCCACCTTCTCATACTTTGGGACTGAGCTTTTACCACACAGGCTTTGTGGGGAGCACAGTCTTGCTGCTTCTAAAGGCACTTTGTCATGTTCTATCCCACAATTTTGATAGAATAATTTTAAAATATTTTCACACATTTTCTCATGAACATACTTCCCACGAACATTGTATAGCATCCTCTTACAACTATTTTAGGAAAAAGTCTACAGGGTGTTCAGGGTTTCACTGCTAGATTGGACTTGTAGTGATCCACCTGTGTACAGCCTCCCAAGAGCTGGGATTAGAGCTGCACGCCACCACACCCAGTCTCATTCTCTCACAAGTACAACAGTTGTGTTTTTGCTTTTATCCCTTACTTGGTTCTTACTCTGCTCTTTGATGAGCAAATTTCCCCTCTCATTGGTGCCTTCCTACTAACTCCCATCTTTTCAGACCTCAATAATTCTACCCTCTCAAAGGCTATTTATTCTTTGACCATTTCACTGGGTCTTTCCATAGTCTTATTCCAATTTTGCTTGGCCTCACTGGCTTATGTGTCCATCTGCCCCTACTGTTTTCACCAACTGGTTCTTGTAGATCAACCTTACAGACATTTTGAGGAGTCCTTCCCTTGTCCCTCACTGTGGAGACAGTCTTGTCTCTTGTGTGCCAGAACTTCACATGTTCAGTCCATATATTTCTTTCCAACAGTTTCTCTTTGCCTCAATTCATTTAAGGAACTTAACTATGTGCTTATACTTCATTGGTAGTGACTGACCAATATTTCTCAGCATCCCCAATAGACCATATGCCTCTGAAATGCCCAAATAGCTTGTTAAAATGCAGATTTTGGGGCCAGTTCTATCCCAACTGACTCAGAATCTCTGATTTGGGTCAAGCAATATTCATGTTTAATAAGCTTGTCAGGTAATTTTGATTATGCATAAGTGTGAGACGTGCAGATAAAGGCTTTTATCTTCTGTTCTGACATTTTTATTCTTACCTTCTTTGGTACTTTCGAAAATATTTTTGTCATTAACAGAACACTGTCCTATCACCAAACTCCCTAGTGGGCAATAATGATTTAAAGTTTTCCCCTAATTACTGAAATCATTTTGCTCTCAACCAATTATTATCTTTTGTGTGTGTGACAGAAGGTTTTTTAAGAATTACATACAGCAAAAATCTTCAAACAACAGCAGAAAGACATTAACAAAAGAAAGAGTTAAATAGTTGTCATTAAGACGCATCAAGCAGTCTAAATTTATTCCATTTAAAACTACTTACAGGAGAATCAATAATAAACCAATTATTCCATCTTTTCTCCTAGTAGTATAAAATCCAATCCTGAAACTTTGTCCCAAAATATTTCTGTAGAGTAGAACTGATATGCTACAGATGGTTAAAAAAAAGGCTCAAAAGGAGCAGGGGTACTTATGGGGGTCACACAGGTATTTAATTGACGAGCTGAGAAAGGAACCCAGTTGTGCAATAGGAACCTTTTCACTGGTTCTACTTCCAACTCTGAGCTCTTTTTATCATTATTATTATTATTATTACTATTATTATGTAACTAAAACACTCATTCACAGTGGTCCTACTCTTTTCAATTTAATGTGTATATTGAACATTGTCCTCTTTTTGCACCCACCTTCTGCAAAGATAATATGACATCCTTTCTCCAGGAGCCAAAAGATACTTAGAAATGCCTCAGCATGAGCAGAGCCACTGTGCACTAATAGATTTCCCTCCCTGAGTGCTGCTGATTGCAAATGAGGAGAGACGGTGCACACCAAAGTGAAGCCAACAGTCATGACCATTTCCAGGTCCACCGGAACAGCAGAAAACATGGCAGCTGCCATCATCCAGTGGAAATGAAGCCACTCCCGACTTAGCTCCCAGACCCTGAAATCTCACCAGCTTGAAGTAGCCTATAAATGTATACACATTTATTCTTCCATCTTTGGACAATTTGCCCTGAAAGGACGAGCTGATGTTGTCAATCTGGCAAAATGGCTAGAAATTCTGAGTGCATTTACATTTGGCTTTGCAGCACCTTCTTATGTTTTGGATTTGGGATTAATGAACTCTGCGAAAGTAAGTTCTCTCTTCCTTCCTTCCTTCCTTCCTTCCTTCCTTCCTTCCTTCCTTCCTTCCTTCTTTCGCTGTCCTTTTACAGAGGAGATACTGGGAACCAAATCCAGGAGTTACTCATACTGGACAAGAGTCTTTACCCCTGGGCTCCACCCCCATCCAGTTTATTGGATTTTCTAGATCAGGCCTTGTTAAGGAGATGATGGCCTGGCTTTCTCCTCCCACCTCTTGCTTTAATACTTCTCTACAAAGGGAATACAAAAGACAGAGGCTGTTCTTTCACTGTGCTGCTAAAATTCAGAATGACCGTTGAAATTTAAATTTCAGATAAACAACAAATAACAGTTTGATATCAGCATGTCCTAAATATCTCAGAAAAATAACAAATAATTGCATACTAAAAAGTCTTTTCACCATTTATCTGAAATTTAAGTTGCAGTGGCATTGTGTAGCTTTATTTTCTAAACGTGGCGACCCAGACAGAGGATTAAATGAGATAACCTGTGCGTAGCTTCTGGCAGGCCGTAGGTGTTCATTCAAGGCTTTCTTACTTTATTTTTATTTTGGGAGTCTCTCTAGGTTGATAAATTGTCCAGGCTGGGTTTGAATTTGAAATGATTCTGCCTCAACCTCCCAGAATGCTGAAATCACAGATGTGCGCCCCATGTCCAGCGGGGTCTGCGTTCCCCGCCACTGCACTGTGTGGCTTCTGTCAGCAGGGTCAGCTGGCTCTGTGAGCGTGCACTTTTGGCAACATCTTGATGCCCACTGCCTGTTATGGGCTTGTGTCTAGAGGTCCCCCCAAAGCCTCATGCAGTCATGGGATGAAGGCTGTTGAGAGATGGCTGAATCAAGGATGTGTGACGCCGTGTTCAAGGGTGTGAATGAGACACCCACCTTCTTCCTCCTTCCATTTTATAGTGTTGAGTATTTTGTCTTAGCAATGAGTAAAGTAACCAAGACACCGCCAGACACACTGTTCTACCAGGAACACCTGCATGAGTGTCTCATGCAGCCTCTTCAGCATAAGAGTATTTTCATTTCAACTTTTCCCTTCATATTTGATAGGTGAGAAACAATATATCATAGTTTTAGAGTTGTATTTTCTTGGTTATAAAAGCTGAGTTTTTTCCTCACATGGTTTAAAACTTCCATTTCTTCTTGATAAGGTGCATATTTACATAGTACTCTGTGGCATATTAGGTTCAAACTAATAGTTTTCACATATCATAAACAACTTGAAATAATCAAATTTGCTTGCCTTCCCCTTTTGTATGTAAATCTTTGGCTTATGAACTCTAAGTGGGAGAAATGTGTGTGTGTGTGTGTGTGTGTGTGTGTGTGTGTGTGTGTCTTCCTTGCTCTTATGCTTAGAAAAGACAATGAAGGTTCTATTTTTTTGTTTCTTTGTTTGTTTTTGTTTTCTGAGACAGAGTCTTACTATGCCATTCAGGCTGGCCTTGATCTACTGCTATGTAGTCCAGGTTGCCTCTTGATGATTCTCCAGCCTCAGCCTCCCAAGTGCAGGGATTACAGGGGGGAAACACCATGCCTGCCTGTTCTATGTTTTAAACTGGGTATTTCTCCATTGCTCCTGCAAAGCCTCTACCTAGAAAATGGACTTCAGTGCCTGGTAGTTCTCCTTGTATCCTCCTAATGCTTGACACTTGAAAATTAGTTTTTCTTACCCAGCCTTTCCCGTTAAACTCTTTCTTTTCTAACATCCATCCTCAAGAGGAACTCTTTCCTCCGCCTTCACAGTCTCTCATCCACTAGAACCACACCTGAAGATATTTAAGCAGCGCGCACAAAACTTTTTTTAAAATCCAGATTGTTAATCCAGCTGTCTTAGACAATAATAATAAGGCTCTATATTTGTCTGGTGTTTTAACAGGTTTCAGCCCATTTCCCAGTTGTGACGTCAGCATCACCGCTCAGGCACTCGTCACAGGCAGACGACCTGTGACTGAGATGTCACATGACTTGAGCCCACTGACCTTGGCAGGCTGGCCCCGAAGCCTGGCGATTCCATCGCCCACTTGTCCTACGTTTCTTATGAACGACTCTATCTCAACCGAGAGACAAGTCCCCACCATGGTTTTTCCTGTCATGTGTTAGTGCTTTTGAAGTTGCTGAAACTCTTTATCCAAGTCAGATTGTTATCAGTGAGGACAGAAAATTCTTTGAGCATTTGCTTAATATGCACACATTTGTTAAAAGTCAATAAACAACATGTGCGCAGCCCGTTCCCGTGGAAACCAGCGTTTCCCTGCTGGAGGCCGGGCCGCGGCGCTTAGCTTAGCTGGCGTTTCTCATATCCTCACACACTAGCAAGCCATATGTCTTCCGATGATCTTCCTTGTCAGCCACGAGATGGTGCTGTTGCACAGCCTAGAGAGAATCTCACTGAGCAGAGACTGCTTCAGCAGGAGAGTAATCTTAGGATAAATGTAGCACAGACACGGAATAAGCCTTGTCCTTGTACTCTAACGTATAACATTGCTTTCATTCTCCATTAGCAGTATAATAGAAATTTGCATATGTGGTAATTTGATCTACTCTTTTTTCTCCACACCCACGCTCTCGCCCTAAAAAAGTAAATGTTTCTTTTTGTTCCTCAAGAACATTACATCCTTCTTCACATCCACTGAAAGAGAAATTTGTCACTCTCGTGCAGCTGATTCAGCTTAACTGAAACTCTCCTTCGTTTGAAGCCCACAAACATTCTCCCTCTTTTAGAAAGGGCTGTATATGGGGGTCAGCTCTCCAGAAAGAATTTGTAATTCAGTTTTGCAACTTGGTAAATGATTAAGAGCAATGGGATACGTCAGGAGAAGACAGGATTCAGATTTCAGATTAAGCAGAGTGTGGGATTAGAGCATCATTTCTAATAGGAAAAAGTTAGAAACAACACAAATACCCAACAATAAGGGCTATGGTGGAGATCTAAGGTGGCTCTTGAAGCCATGGAGGTGACATGCCTGGAGGCTGGAGGCACTGCTGGCCTACTGTGGAGTGAAGTCCTGCTGGAAGAGGTGGGTCATGAGAGGCCTGGCCTAGATGGGCACCTCTACCGCTTCTCTCCCTTCTCCCCTTCTGCCAGCCCCCCCTGACAGGCCACCCTGCCTTGGACTCAGGGGACTTTGACCTGAACTGTGAAGCTAAATAAACCTCTCCTTCCTTAAATTGTGGGTGTTGAGGAGCATTTTGTTGCAGTCCGGAAGACAACGACTGACACAGCATGGCAGGGGGTAGGGTCCAGCATGGAGGCTGCAGTTAATAACTAACAAGGTCCAGGAGAATACTGCAACAAATGGGGAAAACATCCAGATGGAGCATTCAGTGAGGTTTTAAGCAGTCACAGAGCAGTGCGCGCCAGCGTGCACCAGGGGCTGCGTGTGTGTGCAGGCTGGCGGTGGGAGGCTACTCAGTGAGTGGACAGCAGCATTTCTAAGTGAAGCTAATTTTCATTGCGGGAGCAGCAGCTCCATTTTTTTGCTTTGCAAATTTGACGGCTCGTCCAGTAGATGAGAGGGCTCTGCTCCTGAGGGCGCTCTCTCTGCTTCTTTCCCTCATGGTGGGCGAGATGAGATGCCTCAACTGATGGCCTCAGCAGAATCGTGCAGGACAGGGATAGGGACAGTCCCCCAGTGTGGGGATGGGAGGCAAATTGCTGCCAAGTGTGAGCTTTGGCTGGGCAGATCTTGCTGTTTTAAGGGCCTCCACTGACCCTATGTGAGATGATTTTTTTTTTAGGGACTGGGTACTAATTAACTGGAAGGCTTAGACATACTAACCTTGATATTAATCCTATTAAGGTACACTACAAGCTGGAAGCTTTAGGGTAGGGAGGAAGGCAGACCACAGGAAACACTGACCAACAGTCTTTTTGCTTCCGAGTGGTGGACAGAGTAGAGAGTGGACATGGAGGGCTTGAAGCCTAAAGGCCATTATTTCAGAGAGTTCCAACTCACTTTCTAACTTCTTTTGGAGCCGAAACACCTCATAGTAATGGCATTCAATTAGAAAGCAATTCCCTGAGGCAGTTCTTTTCATAGGGTTTAAAAATTCTATTTCCTCTTTATAAGGTGTATATTTACACCTTATAAAGTAGTCACGCCCTTCTCTGTACTTTAGCAAAACAATACTTAAGCAGAAGCGTGTACATGACCAGTGAATTGCCCAAGAAAGCACCACTGAACACTGTTTCATGTGCTATAAGATGTGAAATGCATCTGTCCAAGGGTGTACACGTGCAGTGTAAATTGTTCAGTGTTGCACTTTGAAAAATATTATGTTTTTCTCCCAGGTAAAGAAAAGTCATTAATTTCACAGGGAAATTAGGAAGTTACTTATAGATCGTATGATAGCCAGATTTCCACTATACTGAATGCCTGAGATAATCCATTTATAATAGAAAAGATTTACGTTGGCTCCTGATTGCAGGGTCTAGTCAACGGCATGTTGGCCCTGTTGCTTTGGCCCTGTGGTAAGGTAGCATGCCACACCCAGCCTGCATGGCAAAACTGTTCACCTAACATCAGGAAGAAAGAGAAGAAAATAAAGAGACCATGGTCCCACAGTGCCCTCCAAAGAATTTCAACAAGGCCCACCTCCCAAAGATTCCTCCACCTCCAAGCAGTGCTTCTCTCAAGACCAGTGGGGCCTCTGGAGGTCATGTAAGAACCAAACCACATCGGCTCCCTGAAAGAAAAATTTGGTCAAGGGTTTTGCCTAAAATTTGCATAATTCAAATTGATTCTATGTGTTCATTGAGTCATCCCAGGAACCTAACCCTGCTTTTGTCTCCCCATAGCAATTATTTTCAAATGCTTATTGTGGGCTACATCTGAACATGGGAAACAGCTTCATACCTCCTCGCAAAGTCCACCCCAAGCCCACATAATAACATAATAGTCCTTCAATGAGTCCTGAGAATCCCCACCGTCACTGGGAGATTCTGAAATACAGTCAGGATGGGAAACTGCTGATCCCAATGTTGGAGACCAAGACACTGACTGCTCCTGCCCCACATCTGATGCAGCACGAGATCAGAGATTTCTGAGGAAGACAGTCTGCATTTCCCAGGTCCCATCACAGGGTCAGAAAATCCAGTTTCACATTGGCAAGCAGCATGAAAAGATGCATAATCACACAACTCCATGCTTCCACGTGATCAGAATTCAGGAAAGAGGGAGGTCCACTTTCCTACGGGTGACCTCTAGCTCTGGCCTGTGGCATGTGATCATCTCTTGGGTGCTTATGCTTCTGGTACCTGTTTGCCTTCTGCAAACATTGATGTGGTGACTGCTTGTCACTGTGAGGTTTTGAGGCAGCAGAAATATCAGCCATCTTCCATGTCCCAGAGATTTCACTGCCCATTGGACAATGAGGAGAGACCGTGAAGTTCCCATCACCACATGAGGTGACCCCTGCCACAGCGGTGGGAGGTTGGGAAGAACAGGGGTGAAGTAAGGACAAGGCAGGGTCTTCCTTCAAGGGCTAGATGAACTATTATTAGCTACAACATCTTCCTCAATTCTTGACTATTTTTATGGGTCACTAGGAAAATCTTCAACTCAAACAGATTCTCAATCCTTCCAAGCAGATATTGCTTATAACAAGATTTTCTCCTTTTGGTCACCAGACGGTCCCCAAAATTAGACGAATCCAGAAAGTACCAAATCTGAGGCAACTTTTGAAAGTTTAGTAGCTCAAATTAAATACAAACTGTGCGGTACTAGTACTGGAGGACTACATTGCACTGGTGGCCTTACTCAGGGGTGTTGGCACCTCTGCTTCAACAGTTTCTCATCACAGAGCAATTGTTTTCAAATGCTTGCTGTGTCATGATTACCCCAGTACATGTGAAACTGCTTTAAACCTCCCCACCACCCTCACCCCAACACCACTCCCAGATTTTGATTCAGTAGTTCTTATGTAGGACCTGAGGCTTCTCAGCTTCCCCAGGTGATCACCTACAGAACAGCCTGCCACACAAGATGTCCCCTGGCCCTTGTAAGGAGTGATAAAACTAGTGGAAGTCTTTGGTGGACTTGTCTGTTTCCCATCCAGGTATTTTTCTAGGTTCCACTGACCAGATGTCACCTCACAGAAGTCCTCCCTCACGTGTACCATTCTAACTGTACTTTAGGGCTCAGCTGTAACCAGCATAATAAGTGGTATTCCTTTCTCAGAGCTGTTCACAGAGCTTATAGTTGCAATGGAAAATGAAAACACAAGGATTTTTGTTCTAAAAGCAGGGGGGAACATGCAACAAAAAATAATAAAAAGTGAAATAGTCAGTCTCCACTTGTCATCATGTTTGGAAAAGGCTATGTAAAGCCATTTTGAGTAATAAACATTAGAATTTTAGATTATTAGCATCAATTTTACCATTTATCCTTACATTATACAATGCTAGTTTATTATTTTTAACGTTCTAAATTTCAAATTTTGCATTGATAGACAGCACCATATCTGTCAATATACACTGTATATGTTCTGTAATATTTTGAAATATGTGCACATTTAAGCAGAGTCAAATCTATCAAATTAACAAATATATTGTCTCTTATAATTATTTTTCTGGCAAAAGTTCATAACATCTATTGTCTTTATGGTGTTTCAAGAATATAATTAGCAGGCTGGGGGGATAGGTTGGTGGCATAAATGCTTGCCTGGCAAGCCCAAGGTTCTGAGTTTGATGCCTAGCACCACATACTGTGCCGGTGCTGGTAGCAACTGAAACTGAGTGTGGTGGCCCATGCCTGCGATTCCAGCTCTGGGGAGGCTGAGACAGGAGGATTACTGCGCAGCAAGACCCTGTATCAAAAAATAAAAATAAAAATAAATAAACATTTAAAAAATATATAATTAGGGGCCGGCAAGATGGTTCAGTAGTCTAAAGCACCTGTGTAGGAAAGCTCAGGCAACTGCAGGGACTGTGGTTCGATCCCCGGCACCACATGTTGCGCCAGCCCCTCCACCAGGGCAGGGTGAGCCAGCCATAAAATAAGTAAATAAAGAAATAAGCAAACAAATAAATAAAATTATAAAAAAAGAGAGAGAGATAGAAGCCTATGGCAAAAGAAATTGCAAATTCAATTAATAAAGGGCTATGAATAACAACTAAAAGAAAAAAAGCTCATTTAAAAAAATATGTATATATATATATATATATATATATATATATATATATATATATATGTGTGTGTGTGTGTGTGTGTGTGTATAATTAGCCAGGATGAGTCAAGGGCCATAAATGAGGAGAATACGTGGCCAGCAGCTTTAATGTGGCTTCCATAAGGATTGGAAAGGCAGGGTTAGTGGCTGTGCTTGCCTATGATGCTCTAGTTTTAATGACTATGGTGGGTGTTGGTTGTAGGGATGGTCTCCAGTTGTCCAGCACCTTGGCGGCTTAGGATAGAGGTTTACTACTATCACCTCCCCAAATATAAGAGTCAAATAGGGGAAATGATTTGGAGTATTGGGTCTGGGACCCATTGCCATATCCCTGAACAAGTTGTTTGATGACTATAGGAATTAGCTGACCACAGGAAGGCTTATTCAGCCCTGGTTCACACAGCCCCACGACAGCAAAGCATGGAAAAATACACAGAAAAACTAAAAATATGATTAATATGACATATACAAGAGAAGTTAAGAAGTAAAATTACAGATTGCTCAAGATGGCCAGACAACATTAAACTACACTTCTAGGCCCTGTGCACCTGCCGAGGCCGTATTCCCGTGAGGCCAGACCATCTCCTCCCTCCTGGATTCTTTCTAGATTATTTTTTCCCACCCTAACAAAGACTTTAACCACTCTTTACAGAGTAGCTAGACTTGGTGGAGGGTATTACAGAGTCACATCACTAAAAACAGGAATTTCAGAACAGGAGAGTGGGCAAGTCTCAAGATCAGGGCCACCATATATATATATATAGATATATATCTATATATATATAGATATATATCTATATATATCTATATCTATATCTGTCTCTCTCGCTCTCACATCATTGCCTAGAGGACTAGGTACCTCAGCAAATGCACATGGAGGATGGTTGAACTTAATACTTCAGTCAAATACCATATAACAATACGAACGATTTGGTTAATTAAATGCAAGTAATATAGTTCCTATATTATAAAGGTAATCAAATATACAATATTATATATTGAATGCATGCACATTAAATACAGTACACTTCCCATCCCTCAAACACCTGACATTATGCAACGCTTGGTCTTTCTATCCTTCTTTATAAACCACCATTTAAGATCCATCCTCATCCAGAGGAAAAAAAACCTGTCACACATAAAATCCTGCAAGACCTTGAAGATTTGTAATAATGAACTGAATCTTAAAATATTTCATTAAAAAAAATCAAGTCCTATATGTACAGTGAACAAAAATCTAACAAGTGCTACAGAAAAGTCACCAAACCTGGGATAGTGCTGTGGCAAGAAACCTCGGCCAACAGGAAGAATGGAAAGACCAGCGCCCATCGCAGAGGAGTCTGCAGAAGAGGTGTACCTCATTCATCTGAAAAATGTCATATGGAAGGGAGATGCCTGCCTCTATGGAAACCCAAAGAACTATAAAGTTGTGGGCAATCATAATGTTCTATTGATTTGTATTTGGCTTCCAGTCTCTGATTTTTATCACTTCCTCATCATTCATGTTCTTTGCTAGTTCCATATTTCCTTTTTACTTGTTTGTTTTTTTGGCTATTAAAATAGAATACTATTTAGATAAACCATATTTAGCTCTGGTTCATGGTTCCAACAGGTCAAGATCCTTTGCTGTTCTGGTTTGGGCAGTAAGCCTCTAAGCTAGCTGTCCCAGTCACAGGTACACTTGATTGGCATGCCATTGTTGTGCTGTAATCCTCTGTGTACTGTTGAGAGCTGGAGGAATGAGAAAGATTTCTGCTTCCTAAGGCCTCACAGTTATGGTCTGTCAGTGCCCGGACTACACTGGTCTTCTGATTGCCAGGCAATTGTTCTTTGAGGTACCACATATCCCGACAACCCTTTCGAACCCGTGACAGAACTTAACGGTAAAAACCCTAGAGGAAACATAGCAGCAGTACAGTCTCCTGAGCACTTTCATAGACATTTTGCAATCAGTTTTCGCACTGCCAGCGTTGCTATCATTGTTCTCATTTTATAGATGGACGCCTAAGAAAGTAAAACAGTTTTCCTCAAGGTCAGAGGACAAACACGTGCTGCATGCTGGTTGTTGCCCTGAAAAATAGTGTGGGAAATACATTTTCTTTTTCTGGAATTATTAATATGTTTTTTAAAATACTTTTTTATAGGAGACACAGAAGGGTAGCTGAAAAATCTGTCAAACATCACTGAAGTGGGACGACTTCAAGTTTAGTAATGTGCGAAATCCCAAGATGAAACTGGTTTCCAAAGATGCAGGCCTCAGTCATTTTCTTGATGGCTGAAACACAATACCTGACACCCACAATTTAAAGGAGAGATTTATTTGGGCTCATGGTAACAGTCCCTGGGAATCTGGCTTGAAGGTAGAAACCGGAAGGCAGCAGGGCCCAGTGCAGAAAAGCAGAGAGGGAAGGCAGGGGCAGAGGAGTGAGAAATTCTTTCAGACCACGCCCCCAGAGGCCTATTTCCAGGCCACGCCCCCAGAGGCCTACCTCCAGCAGGCCCTAGCTCCCAACAGCAAGTAATATATAGTAACACTAGATCTAATCATCTTCCCAAAGCCCTCTGAGCATGCAAGAGTTTTGAGGTGATTCTTGACCTGTAAATAAATTACAAGGAACCCTTTTGGATAAGCTTGGGATTGAGTTTAGTTCTTTATATGTAAAGATCAAGAGGTGGAGTGAATTTTCCATAAAAACAAAGCATTCTTGTAGGCATTATTCCTTCTGTTAACTTAAACCTTTGACTAACATGAGCAAGATTTTTATTATTCTAATTGAAAACCTGTAAACAAATTTTTAAACACCATGCAAAAGCGTCTACTTTACAGCTTCTTGGCCTTTGGGCTAAGTTCAAGTGAAAAGTGATCACTTAGCTTGTAAGTGGAAACCAACAGATTTGAGGAGACCAGCTCCCCTTGGAATTAGACCAATAGAATTTGAGAGCTTGTGGGGTTCT
Organism: Capromys pilorides; assembly: GCA_004027915.1. Taxonomy (NCBI): domain Eukaryota; kingdom Metazoa; phylum Chordata; class Mammalia; order Rodentia; family Capromyidae; genus Capromys; species Capromys pilorides. Next base: position 5,406 of record PVKN010011360.1, on the reverse strand, counting down.
TCTGAAGCTATTTACTCTGTTTCCATCCTTTTTTAAAAAAATGAAGAACTAAGGTTCCTAGCTGTGAAGTGGGTTTATTTAGGCCGCACATCCACCTGGGACCCTTGTCTCATGACTGGCCTAGGAACAGGGGCCTCATGCACTCCTCCTCCCAAGATCTTTCTGTTGTCTACCTCGTGATGTTCTGCTACCCTCTGGCTGGGAAAGCTCACTAGTAAGGACTTTTCCTGATAACTGAGTCATTTTCACTGGCAATACTGAGAACATTAAAAATTCCTTTGAAAATGCAAGAATAACAACAAAGAAAAGCATGACCTAAGGCCAGACGTAAGTGATTTCAGTGTGATTCGCTCTGTGAAAATAGCAACACCACGTGATGCCTTCAGCAGCATGAGTAAGCAATAATTTACTGTGGTTAACTTCCCTAACAGGAAGCATCATCCACTAGAAGCTCCGCCGGCCTCTGAAATGACACTCTGTTGTGAATTCAAAAGGCTCTGAACTTCACTTTCCTAACTACAAACTGGAGATAATATTTTCCCTCGCTCTATTGAATGAAGATGGAATGAAATAACGCATTCAAGTACCTAGCCAAACGCGTGGACTACGTTTGGCACAGAATAAATGTCACCTTCTAAATTCTAGGGTTTGCCACTTCGCCAACTGACTCAATAAGGAAGTTTAGAGTACTGAGCAAGACAGGACGAGAGGTGTTACTTCAGGGCATCAAGAAGGGCCTTCCTGAGGCAGAGATGTTTAAGTCGGGAGGGTGTTAGGGGGCAAGGGAAGTCTCAAGTAATTCAGACCAAGGCAGCAATCAAGCAGCAAATACGAAAGGGAGAGAGATTGAGAAATAGGAAGTGAGGGGTAGAGTGGCAAACGATATAGCTAGAAAGCTAGACTGGAGATGCTTTTGGGATTCCTAAACCTTGGCATTGATTCCAGCAGTTAATTTTCAAGGCAATGGAGAAGTGCTGGGTGATTTATGAATGTAAGTCATATGAATTTAGTGACTAAAATTAAGAGATTGTGGTTATCAGATCACTGGAGAGATGTACAGAAAGGTAACTACTCAAAAAAGGATGACAGGATTGTTTTAGGAGCTCCATCTCCGGGAATGGAGGGGACCAAAAGTGGCAGAAAATGAGCCACTGTGCTCCACCGCTAGAGGGAGCCAGTGGTCTTCCACGGTCAGGTAACCTTCCAGAGGCTCATTGTTTAATGAGGACATGGTGGCGCTGGCACTTGCCTCCACAGTCGGGCCCCGGTCCAGGGACAAGGACGCTGTGGCAGTTGGTGGTTGGTAAATTCAGCCTCTGCTCTCTGTGCCTAACCATATGTCCTAGACCTGGAGCCTCTAGCCAGCTCGGAACAAAGACTTAGTCTGAAAAGCTCTCCCTGTCACCATCGCGATCACTTGAGCATTTGTACCCAACACAGGCCTCTTACAGGAAAGCGTCTGTTCCTCAAAAATCAGAAGGAAGGTTCACGGCTTTTAAAATTCATGAACTGCATGGAATGGAACGTTCCTTTCCCCAGCGCGCGAAAGACACAGAGAGGCTGTGTCTCCCTGATACTCAAGCTGTCTTTCATCTGAGAGAGAAAAATCTCCTCAAACCAATTATTCAGAATGACGCAGACGTCTTCGCCTCCCTTCTGAAAGTTGCAATTTTTTTCCCATTTTTAAAAATGCATTTCATTGGATTCATCAGCGAACTTAAGGCTTAAGCAAAACAGCTAAAGAAATTCACTATTTCCCTTTTCTATTTTAAATTATTTGAAAAAATATCATTCAGGCTTGGATAGAAGAGCCAACCAAAAGCCAGAGAAAAGTCCAGGTGGCCTGAGTTGCTTTGGATGGTTTAATTACAGCCATGACAACAGAAGAGACCCCTGCAAAAGTGTGGAGTTGGTACTGACCCTTCCTTACTGCCTACCCTTCCTTACACTCGCGCCAGCCCCCTGGGACCTGCGATATCCTAGCTTCTGGGAGCCCAGTGTCCTTAGGCCCACGCCAGACTTTCATTTCCCAACAAAATATCCTTAGTGACCCTGCCTTTCCTGTTAGCACTCTCTTCTATAAATTTGAATGAAACCTCCTAATCTGAGTCTAAAATATATCTATGATTAAGTCAATTCTAATAGACATGAATATGTGGCTGTAGGAACACCTCCACTTCTTGACTTTTTTGAGGTTGGAAAGGGGGCTGCTGTATTTTACAAGCAAATTTTGATGGCCCAGATAAATGGTTGGTGATGTCATTTCAGCTAATGTTTGTTTTCTTTTCTTTTTTAGTGTATTTAGTGCAGGGTCTACAGGGTCTCACTGCACATATTGGATTTGTAGTGATTCTTCTCTTTTCAGCTTCCCAAGCGCTGGGATTACATGTTTACGACACCACGCCCAGGTTCAATCGCTGTTTTAGCGAGCCCTAGGGGCAGGGCCAGCGCAGCACGGGGATCGAACTCTGTTCCCTAGTGCTTGCCTAAACAGGGACGCTATCTGGCCAGCCCCTCACCTAATTTATTTATTTATTTATTTATTTATTTATTTATTTATTTATTTATTTGCGGGACCGGGAATTGAACTCAGGACCTGAGGGATAACACGATTTCTCCCTGCGTTTATGGTAGAAAAAGTGCTTTGGCTGTCAATGGAGCAGAATAATGGGGCTTCTGAGCAGGCGCAGTGCATAGTCACCTCTTTGGCTGCTGTCTGGAGAGTCTAAAAGTTGTTCAGTCACACGAACAAACTAGAGAAGATGAAACCTGAGGCTTTAGTATGTCGGAACTGATCCTTGCATTGGCACGCGATCTCTTGTTGCAGCCATCTTGTCGCCTGCTGCCCTCCTCGCCCTGTGCCCCACGTAACGGCTGTCTGCGGAGACGCGGGCTGCTGTTGCAGGATGGCCATGGGGAAGCCAGCGTGCACCGGCCCAGGGTCCTCGGAGGAAAACTGCGCTCATCAAGACAAAAGCGTTGCGGGCGGGGGTGGGGGGAAGAATAACAGGTTTGGCACCTTCCTGGAAAGTGCAAGGTACTGAGTTCAGTTCCCCGGTACCACAAACGATAGAATAAAATAAAATGCATAAACACCTGCTTGGGAAGAGCAGGGTCCTAAGTTAAATCCCCAGTATTGAAAAAAAAAAAAAGAAGAAGAAAAAAGAAGGAAAAACAATACATAGACTTTTCCCATAAAATAACTCATCCCATTTCTTTCACTGTGAAATAGAAATCGTTTTACATTCTTATTTTTTATTTGTTTGTTTGTTTATATATTTATTTATTTTGCAGAGCTGGGGATTGAACTCACGCCTTTGCACTTGCCAGGCAAGCGGTTGTTCTAGGGAGCTACCTCCCCAGTCCCTGCATCTTTCTTATTTTAAAAACAATACTGATAATAGCATAAATACATAAAATATTAATCAAATGTAATGGAAAATAGAAAAAAAATGAAATAAACATCAGGCCACTTTTAGAAAATTATCGTTGTTAAAAAGTATTAACATTTTAAAACCTAATATTTGACAATTTTTTCTTTTCTTAAATATTTTTAAAGCACAATGAATGATACTATGCTGTTATGGTTATTTTGCAATCTAATTTTATGCACTTATTTACACATTGTGAATTTACTTATATCATTTTAATTGGTAGCTTACAGTTTCTTTAGCCAAAAAAAAAACTTTTATTTTACTGTAATACAAGTAGATATAAGCAAAAAGAAACAAAAAGCTCTCCTATAAAAAAAAAAAAAAAAAAAATTATGGCAGGGCTGTAGCTCAGTAGCACAAGCTCCTGCCTAGCAAGGGCAAGCTCCTGAGTTCAGTTCCTGGTACACACCAAAAAAATGCATAACAAAATCACTGGAGAATGACCACTGTTAATAAACTCTGTACCTTAAGATTAAAAGAATGGCCAAATGTTACTCAAAGTACACGTCATGGGGGGAAAAAAAAAGACTTACAAAAAAGGAAACATGGCACAAATTTTCTATTTATTTATTTATTCATTTATTTAGGGAAGAGTCTACCAGGTGTTCAGGGTCTCACTACTAGATCAGACCTGCAGTGATCCACCTGTTTACAGCCTCCCAACAGCCAGGATTATAGGCGTGAGCCACCACACCCTGTCTCAATTGCCCTCTCAGCATGCTCCGGGTGTGGGGCCAGCAGGGCAGGCCTGGGATCAAACCCTGGACCCCTGCACCTACTTACAGGTGCTTTAATTTGCTGAGCCATTTGACTGGTCAAAATTTTCTTTTCAATAAACTAAAATGAGTAGTATAAACAAATCAAATTAGCATCTATTCTGAAAACTTTTTGAAGCAATGGAATAAATAACTTGGGGAAATATTTGAGCTTCTCCTTACTTTTATTTTTTTTCTATTTTGCTCCAATACTTAGGCCAATGTGTCTGACTTATTTCACATAGCATTCTGATCTCAAGTTGCACCATTTGCCTACACATGCCTTGCGGTTATCTTTCTTTATGGCAGAGCAGTGCCCCATCACGTTTGAAAACAATTTAGCCAATCTCTGTTAAACTGCTCTCATTAAGAAGGCCAAACACCATCTCTTGAGACTTACCCTGGCCCTTAGTACACCACACATTATTTCTGAAGATCAAATTTGCTAGTGTGAACCAAAAAGTTGCGGCTATACCTAGTTTTTCAGAATTAACTTTAGAGATAGAATCAAAGAGCCACAGAGAATTGCGGAGTGACTTCTTGTTTTGTTTGGTATGAGCTCCTCAGTAAAGTTACAGATATATTCAGATCAAATGAGAATGATACAAGTGCTACTGCTCTTGAAATGAGATCTTTAAGTATATCGTTTGAGTTTCAGCCAAACTAGTTTTAAACTAGAAAGACAGATTTTTAAAGTCTAGCCATTCATTTTTGTAGGAATAGCATACTGGTTTACTACTCAACAGATAAATCTCTATAGAAGTTATATGCAGTCTTCTGTTGAGATTGCCAAAGGGGCGTTGAAGCCAAGGATTAAAGACTCTAGGTACCTCTCTCACAGTGTTGGACCACGAGTCCCACCTTGCTTCCTTACAATGGAAAATATTGTCAGAAGCTGCCATGAAGAATTGCCCTGGCTCTGGGCTGACTTTATTAACCTCTATATCCACCCGGAGCTAGACTGGTTCATCAATGATGGTTGTACGTTTGTATTTTATGAGCCGAAGAAATAAGTAAAATCTCCATGGGCAGAACAAAGACGAAATTGGAAATCAGTATCCTTCGAACTGTTACCAAGTGCCCATATGCAGTGGATACACTAGAATTGGGGAGAATCTGAATGGGAAAACAGGTGGGCAGGGGGATCACTAGGGGGCCTTTCTAGCACACAGCTCTTCAACAGTTCTCTTACCACTTCAGTGAGTAGAATTCTACTC